>JAVSCE010001600.1:0-15466 GCA_032199065.1 Smutsia gigantea
ATTAAGTCAGATGCTAGATTTTTCTTGATTCACAGATTTGGGGGACAACAGAACTGTAGAAATTCTGGGAAGAATGGCAGCATTAGCACACTTTACAAAAATACTACCATCTAATACACAATTAATTGGGGAAAACTAACAAATTAACAATAGAAAATAAATCAAGAGTTTTAGAAAGTCATTCACGTTGTTACATGACAATTCAGATGAAATTGAAAGCGAACAAAATAAGCTAAAATAAAGCCTTCTGGACCCAGGGAAGAATGACCTGTTAAAACTGGGTGCATTTCTAACAGGCTATATTAGTTAATATCTATCAGTTTGAAAAAGAGAATGCTGAAGAAGTGGGTGGGCTACAATAACCCTTTTAGAAATTATTTTAGACAAGAGTGTGGTACTGAAAGATGATAAGGTAGGATAAGCAGTAGCAAAATTTCTTTTTTTTCCCCCAATTAGAATCCTACACGGAAGAGTAAAATTTAGAAGCAAACTTGTTTAGGTCTTCAGAAGCAATGTAAGCACACATAGAAAGTTTATTTATAAAGCCAATGAATAGAAGAGTTTCATTGCAAATACAACCTTAACAAAGTAAGAATTTATACCCAAATTATGGCAAAAACAATTATGGAAATAAATCATTCAGAGGCAATTTCTCAATTATATTCATCTTGTCCTAGATGCCAACTTTTCAACAACTTCAAAGAGAAGAAGCCACAGAGATAATGTTATGAAAATATAGTTTCCCATATGTTCTGGTTCCCCGTCCCAGTAAGGAAAATAACTAAAGTGATTATTCAGGAGGGCAAAAAGAAGTAAGGTCAAGTGGATTAATGTCCTCATTTGATTTGGGAGAACTTAATGCTAACTCTTGTACTTTTATGTTGGTAAAATGAGAAATATAGGTTTAAAAAAGAATTATTTCAAACTACAAACATAACTAATAGAAATTAAAACTTGTGTAGCCAAATATGGCAATCACTACCCACATGTGGGTACTGAACCTTTAAAAAATACAAAAGGAACTTCTGTTCACATTTTTTAACTTTAAATCAAATTATGTAGCTGTACTTAGCTATAAGCTATCATATAAAGCAATGCATATATAGACACATTAAGAACGCTTGTCATAGAGATTTCTTCCTAGTAGTGAAAAAAGAACAGACAAGAAATATGTAAACAATCCCATGAAACAATGGGATAATTTCAGATTGTGATGAGAGGCATGATAAAAATAATGTTTTAGAATATAACATGTATGTGTATTGATAGATAATATAGAAAGGATGATGAAGAAAAGAGCTGGGTTTTATGTTTAAGCCTGAAACTGAATAGTAGATACTTGACTTTCCAGCATCTCTTGGCACATAGACGATACTCCATGTTCAGATTTATTTGATTCCTCTGGCATGGGCCATGTTTTGCTGATCCTCTCCTGCTTGTCCTCTGCTCATTATTTAAAAGTGAAATCTGCAACTGAGTGGGAGGCTTTCATGTGCTGAGACCCTTGTAATTATCTATAATATCCCATTCTCTTGCCATCTGCAGTTTTTTGTTTGTTCTTAAAACAGAGTTTAGAATATGGTCTTTCTAAGAAACTTTGCAGTTTCTAAGTTCTGCTAGCTGTCAGCTGAAGTTTTTAATTTTCCCAGATTTCCACCCAGCTAGCTTTCTCTTTTCTTGTTTTCAGTGACAGTGTTATCTTCAATGTTTAAAAGAAAAGAAAAGAAAAAGAGTATTTTTATCTTTAGAAGTAATTTTCTAACTGAATTTAGATGAAGAATATTTTCTTTTTTGTGGAGACTGTGGAAAACCATTAAACATTCCACTTGATTTTTTTGACTTCAGATGCAGAGATATTCATATGTGATTGTTAGGTATCCAATAGCTTGTAGACTACTTAGTATTAATCATGGAAGATACTTAAGGAAGCTGGATCACAGGAAAAGAGGAGTCTCACTCAATTAAAACAGATATAAAAAGTCTTTTCAAAGGAAGTTGTTAGGCTCTAACTTCAGAGGAATATAATAAACAGATAGTGTTGTGAAAAAATAAAAGCACAAAAATAAGGTAAAAATTAAGAACTGAAAGTAGATTGATATAACTTGTACATGCAATTAAATTAGAACATTGTAGCATAAGTGCAGTTTTATAGGTAACATGAAAATTCATAAAACAGCTGTCTGCAAGTTCAACATAAACTTCATATTCTTATGAGTAAAGTGCTATAATAGATTAATATGAAAATAGCTTATTATGTTGGGGAATAAAATCTAATATTTTATTGTCTAGTTAAGATGTACATTGAATATACGAGAAATATGCTATTTTACTATAATGAAATAATGTATAATGAAGGATTTGTTACTGATTTTAATAGTTTGCCTGTTATCCTAATGTTGACAATTTGGTAACTTGGAAATTTTCTCATAAGATATAAATTGTAAATATTTTTAAAAGATAGAAAAATCATCAATCATGTGTTGAGGTTATTGTTTCATACATTGTTAAAATTGCTTAGTCAATAATTCTATTAAGTGATTACGTTCTAGAGAAGGACAAAATTGAATCATGGCACATCACAGATGAGTATCATTTTAATGTAATCAAACTTATAATCAACAGTTAAAACAATTGAGTTGTTTTGCTAATATCTTATCTGGTACATTAGGGATTAACTTTGCAAGTAGTTCTTTAATGATGAATCAACACAGCTGCATTTTTTCACAGTCTAGAGAAGAGGGTATAACATACACACACAAAAAAATTAATTGTTCTTATTATTAGTAGCTTTATTTGTTTTAGCATTTTACTGAATTTTCAAGCAATAATTATATAACAAAGGATCAAACCAAGCAAATCCCATATTGCCATTTAGCTGCAATACACACCTAATTACAAATAATCAGCATACTCAAACAATATATCTAAGGGCTTGGATTATTTATTACTATCATAAAGCCTTTCATTAAGCATGATATTTGATTTTGCCTTGACACAGAAGACTACCAAATAAAGAAGGAGAATTTGAGAAACAAAGTATATTCTACTCTTAAAATACAATTTCTTATTTCAAACAAATGTCACCTCAGCAAAATGTCATTAGCAAAAAACTTTTTGACTTACTGCATAAAATTATCTGGTCTTTTTTTCTCTTAATTTTGGCCTGTGGGTTGGAATCTAGATTTAATAAGATATCAAGCTTCCAGAATTATTAAAATATACTTAAAGAAATCATTAAATATATTTTAACAGTACTAGAATTCTAGTAATACAAGAAGCCTCCTTTAATATTGTAAGGAAAAATAGCACTGTCAGTTCAGATGGGAAATTGAATTCCATATTGTTCTGTACAATGGTGATGTCAATTAGTAATGAATATTAAGTATCCACAAGTATTCAGCACATAAAGATTGAGGATTGATCAAAATTTGTACAGTGTTATATAGTACTGTACAGCCCTTAATTGTGCTTCATTTAGTAGTGGAAAGTATATTTGTATTGTACTATCTCTTGCTTAAGTGTAAAGTTGAAATACAGGTAGAAATCCAACCTGAACAGTTTGTATTATTCTGAAAGACTCAAAAAAACTATGCTATAATTTGGTATAAATTCTATTAATAATAACTGAAAAATACTAATCAACTTTAGTTATCCATATTCAATATTCGAAATGGCAGTTTGATGCTCCTTAGACATATATTTTCTTAACTAGATATTACGTAAAGTAAATATTTCCTTATCCTAAGCATTTTCAGATTAAGGAAGAAGAAAATCTATTTTAACTGATATGGGAAGAAGTTTTCATTTTAATTTTTTTCAGTGAGTTATTGCTAGAGGGACAAAATTGAAAATATTATTTTTAATCAATGTACAATATTGTTAAATGTTTTCCTTTTTATTATTTTAATTAAACAGATTTTAAAGTAGGGATGTTCATTGATTTCATTAGGAATAACATGCTATGAGTTGAAATTAAATACACTACCTCAGCAAATCTCTGTGTGCATTTAGTCCCCCAGTTACAACTGTGGCACACTGGAATTTGTATCTACTTATGTATATCCCTTTAAATAGTGAACGTTTTTAAGGAAAATTCTTCATGGTGTTTCCACATGTCTTGTGATAACTTTTTTCTCTATGTTTTCTATACAAACACTTTAGAAGTTAGAGCTACTGTCTTCCTCTTGGACAGAGGATACATTTGTTTCCAAACCAGTACATATGTATTGTTTCCTTCTGGGGCAAAGGTTAGGAAGGTTTGCTGTCAACCCTCTTATTTTAAGACTGGGGTTTCCTAAACTTAGGGTTCTTCAGCTGTAATGCAAAGTCACTGGATGCACGTGATCTATTTGGACTAAACTCTACATCCCTACCATGAGACTGGGAAGGGCAAGGAAAGCCAATGTAAAATTGAAGCTCGTGCCTCCTTTTGTGACTTGAATAATAAAATCTTTTATCTCTAACCCAAGCGTTCATATCCTCTGCCACAATCTGTGAAACTGTGGTAGGCTAACTTTTTAGCTTGCGGGCAGGATAAAACTCTATGCTGTTCTTGAGAGAGGTGTATTAGTTAGGTATTCCTATATAAGAATTTTCCCCAAATCTTGGTCATTTAAAATGATATTAAACATTGATTATCTCCCATAATTTCTGCAAGTCAGATTAGCTAGGCAACTCTGACACGTCTTCATATAAAGTTATAGTCAAGCTGTAAAATAGGGTGGCAGTGATAGGAAGTTTTCAGTATGGCTGTAGAATATGATTCCTAGTTGGCTCACCCAAAGGGCTGGCAGGTTGACTGAATCATGGGACCCCTGTTCATCCCTACATGAGCATCTTTATAGGGTACTAGAGGTCCTTGGATTTTCCCAGGAGAAAAAGCCAGGAGATGAAGGTGGTAGACAGACATCCACAATTTTGGTCACATAGCTCAGCACTATTCAATCTAGGGAGAATTACACAGTGTGTTAATACCAAAAGGTAAGGGTTTGGGGTAGCCATTTTGGATGCAATCTACCACAGGAGATGTCACTAACTTTATATGTTCTTCTTCCAGGATGCCCATAGATTTTTTTTTTCTTAATAATATTATCAAATATCCCAGGAAAATGCAGATTTTAGGTATTTTTATAGATATTTGTGGCTTAAAATCAAGAATAATTAATGTTATAAATTTAGCTTTATCTTTTCCTTTGTTGTAGCTTCATGTTTTCCTTTAATGCTGGAGGATCCTAGGAGAAATTCAAAACTAAGTCCCGATTAAAAAGAAAGATTCCAAAACTGAGAGTAAGGCAAGAGTATTAAGTAAGCATAAACAGCTAAACAAAACAAGGTAAAATTTGATACTCTAAGAAAAATTGATGAATCAATCATACAAGCGCAGCTAAATTATCTAAAAAATTAAATGTAACAAGATTAGTACTAGGATTATCAATTTCAGCCAAAAATTCTAGGAAATATCAGGGAAATATTTGTGAAGTTCTAAGGACAAACATTCTTTTCACTGTCAAGCAAATATAAGTGATGGCAAAATAAAGGACATTTTTAAACAGTCACATCACAAAACATTCTTTTGTACTTCCGAAAGAGCTTTTTTATTAGGTATTGTTTCAAATGAAAAATAAATAAAGAGTAAAGAATATTAGAGATATAATAAAGTATAATGAACAACAAAATCAAGATGGCAAGGAAGATGCCAACCATATAAGTCACCAGAAAAAAAGGTTAGGCTTAATTATACCCTTAAGGGACTGAGATACTAACATTGGGTATAAAAAAAAACCAAGTGCAGTACAATTCTTATAGTGCAGTATCTTATATATTAGTAATCCTAAAGTTCCAGTATTTTTAAATGAAGGTTAATCTGGAAAAACATTATGGCTCAGCATCTGTGTTGCTTGTAACAGTGTCATAAACAAGGAGAAAAATGTTGTAAGATTTATTTTTTAAGCTGAATGTATCATTTTCATAGATAATACAACATAAAACCTAAGAAGAGTGTGATTAACCTTTTGATTATTGACAATTTAGCATCTTTTGACTCAAAAATGTTTGGGATGCCACCTTTCCCTCCTGCTCAGTTGTATTTGGAGTACTGTGTGATTTGTGCTTAAGTTCCCTAGAAAATTCTACTCCCTGGCTACCATGATTATATTGGAGATTAGCATATGATCCAGGTAGAGTCAATAATGGTCAGTCCCAGGAACTTTATTAAAACACTTAGGAAAAGATATACTATATTTGCAGCTATTTATGGATTTGTATGGAATTAAACCTGTTTGGCTGACAATTTTTATGCTGCCACAAGAGGACTAGCTCTTTAGAAATGCAACCAACATGGGAAACATGATATAAGAAAGCTTACATTATGTTTTAACCATATGGATGGCTAGATATCTAGTAGTGACTAAAATCAAATCTAGCTCTACTATTTTTATTTATTTATTATTTTTAAACTAGATTATCAGCTTATTATAAAAGGATACAAGTCAGGATCAGCCAGATGTAAGAGATGCATAGAGCAACATATATTGAACGGTGCATAAAGCTTCAATGCTCTCTCATGTGCTACTCTCCCAGCACCTCCATGTGTTCAGCAGCCTACAAGCTTCCTCTAAACATTTTACATATATAATTTAATTTCTTCTTTTTCTTTTTTGCTTAAGCCTGTGTTTGACTTTATTACATAAATTATAATCAAAGGAATCATAACTACTATAATGAGGAAGAATAAAAGCTGAAAGTAAATTATCCTGGCATCAAGTTACATATTATATAATAAATTTATTGAATTTGCTAAGCCAAAGAATCATTGCAGGACTTCCAGCTTCCTCTATGGAGTAGAAAGCTGGAGAGTGCTTTAAATAACCACAAAATCTTAATTTCCTAACCTATTATTGGGCAAAGATCATAGGGCAACCAATTAGCCTGAGATGTAAGAAAAGGCAGGCCTCTCCAAGGAGAAATAGGAAGCTCTGGCTTCCCATGGTGAGATAGAAGCCAGTAAGAATACAGCTAAAATGTTTAACAAATTGCTAAAGACCAAATGTGGGCTAGGAGGATAACACAAAGCACCTGAGAATATAGACAAAAAAGAAGTTGCACCCTCTTGAGGTTCTTTTCCCTAAACCACACTGGGTACCCAGGAGAAAGACAGAGGGCAAGGAGGAAAATCAGAAAATGTATTCATCATGGTAAAGGCCTGAGGGAAGGAACATGTGAAACTGGAAAAGACATGAGGGAACACCAGGATCTTTCTCCCCTACAGAACAAAAATCCTAAACAGTTGGACAAAGAGCAGATGACCCTGTCATTCCCAAATCAAAGGGGAAGACTTGACTGAAGATATGTCAAGGGAGTAATAGCAGAACTGGCAATATTTTTAGTTTAACAAATAAGTGAATTCTCCCCTATATTAATGAGTAAAGAGATTTCCTTTTTGACTATTTAAATGATTTCAAAGCCTAAGTTTCAGATGTGAAAAAATAAATTGTGGTTGCTCTAAAAGAAATGTTTTTAAATACATATTCCTATGGCCGGGGGAATGGGGGAAAGGTCCTTAGTCTTTGGTTCAAAAGTAGGAAAAGGATCCCAGGCCGAACCCTTCCGAAGTCTCCTGTTGCTGGAGGAGAAACAGGGTCACTGAGAAGGACCCACCTGTGAGACTCAGGGATATAGGGCCAGCCTAACATCAAGGATGAAACAGGACAAAGGGAATACCCACCCATATCGAGGGCCACCAAGCACTGAGTAGCAAACAGTAGCATTCTAAACTGGAGGAAGAGTTAAAATATGAAGAAAGGCCATATCTGGAATGCAGACTCACAGGAAAGAGTAGAAACTGAGGGTGATAAGAGAATAATGTGAGTGAAGGACCTTCCTGCCTCCCACCTACCCTACCCAAGCAGAAGGTAACAACAGAGGAACTTGAAGCTAGGATTTGAGAATAATAATGCCAGTAAACCAAACTGCATCTCAACCTTTGTCTGTATTGATTCAATGCTACTAATAACCCAGCTAACAAAGAGGCTCATTTAAAACAAATATACTATTTATACCAATTTCTACTGTCCTATACTCTATGTACAGTTTTTATGTGCAGAGAAACATATATAAAACAACAATAAAAAGTAGCAATACCTTCAAAAGACAAAGCAACAAAAGAATAAAATTTATTATTACCTACATGTGAAACTATGATCAAGATTTTTTTAATTAAGAATATGTTAAAGGCTCTAATATATAAGATAGTAATGTACTAAAAGATGAGGAATTTTATCAGAGGGCTGAAAATATGGGGAAAAAAATTCAAGTGGACACACTAAAATGCTTTTGATGGGCTTGTAATTTGTTGCAACATAGCCCAGCAAAGAATTAGCTTAATATGGATCATTAAAATCCTATGCAAACACACAGACAAAATATCAGGGGTGAGAAACAAAGAAACTGAATATCCAAGAGCCATAAGACAACATAAAGGCTCTAACATACATGCCATTAGAATCCCAGAAGGAGAAGTGGTAATGGGGCAGAAGAAATATTTGAAAAAATAATGGCTGAAACATTTCAAAAATAATGCTTTGCGCCGTGGGGCTGGCGGAGCCAGTCCGGGGTAAATCTGCCTAGCCCCCACCCTGTGCTGTTACCGAAACAGCTTCCTCCCGGTTAAGCGAGTTTGCAGATGACATCCAGGTCAGGGTCGATCATTAAAAAAATGACTGTGGGCCTCACGTGAAACAACAAGCTTTTGTCGATCCGTAGCTGCCGTTTATTTCAAGCCCAGGGAAAGAAGATGTCCGGAGGCATTAAGGGATGGAAATGGGCGCGGGTGCTCAGCCTGAGGGCTGCGCGGGAGCCGAAGAGCAGCTGGACGCTCGGGACAAGAAGGCCTCTCCCTCTGACCCAAGAGAAGTGGCCACCAGGGAAGTCCCTCCACCCTGTGCTGACGCCCCTCACCGGGAACTCTCAGGCTCCGCCCAGCCAGCCACGCAGGGACCAGTTCGCAGGATTTGCAGCATTTCAGCCGTAGACCATCCCTTCTCCTTTTCTCTTAGGGGAACAAAGCCCCTCCGACGTGACATAGCACTTTTTAAAAATCTTCTCACTCCTTCTCCCTTAAAAGCTCCTTTGCAACGAAACCAGTGTTCACATAGTGTTCATAGTCGGCATTAAGCCCCTGTGGGATAGAGCAAGTTGTCAGACGTCGGAGCCTTAGGAGTTCCTAATATTAAACTCATGCACACAGCAGCCCGGCCCCACATGAGCATACACCTTCTCAAAGTGGCCTGTGTACTGTTTGATGAAAAAAAAATAATAATAACACCAAATACAGACCCAAGAAGCTCAGAGAACACCATGCAGAACACATCTTTAAAAGAAAAAGACAGGAAGAAAATGAAACTTACCTATACCCCAGACATATATTCAAATGTGTGAAAACCATGGCTGAAGATGCTGTCTTGAAAGCAGCCAGAGAAAAAAGACACATTACATACAGAGGAGCAAAGAATTAAAGCAGACTTCTGCAGAAAGTCTGTAAGCCAGAAAACAATGGAGTGACAGATTTAGAGTGTTTTGGAGAGGACAGCAATTATTCACTAAGAATTCTATAACCTTTGAAAATATTTTGAAAGAAAAATCTCTTTAAAAGAAACAAAGATTCATTACCACCAGACATGCACTACAAGAAATATAAAAATGATATTCTTTAAGCAGAAGGAATATGATTGGACAGAAAGCTGAATCTGTATGAAGGAACAAAGACTTCTGACGGTGATTATTATAAATAAAGACACAATAAACCAAATTAAAACAAATAGTTATTTCATCATGACAGAAATGAGTCTACATACTGCACTAAACATTATATATTAGAAAATGGTAAGCAAGAGAACATGAGACATATCAAAGGACTTCAGAAATAGTCTACTCTATAATTCCTGAGTGTATGATAATGAAATGAGGTGAAATGATTGATAATAATGATGTGATTACAAAGACTGTGATAATAGCTACAAGATGCACAAGATTTTAGACACTTTACATATATATATTAAAGTCTTTTACTATTCACCACATCTAATGAGGTAGGGGACATTATTATCCCTATTTTTACCAATGAGAAAACTGAGGACTGCCAAGATTAAACACTTGACCAAGGTCACCCAACCTGGAACTGCAGCAGCTGCATCTACCACAGATATCCAGGGGCTCCTTGTATGACAACTTTCAGTAGAAGTATCTTTGAAGAAAATCCTCAATATCCCATGGGCCTTTGACTGAAGGTCAAGAGAATAATAGCAGAACTGGCAATATATTTAATTTAAATAAGTGAATTCTCCCTTATATTAATGAGTAAATAGATTTCCTTTTTGACTATTTATTTCAGAACCTAAGTTTCAGATGTGAAAAAATAAATTGTGGTTGCTCTGAAAGAAATGTTTTTAATACATTTCTATGAACCAACTACTTTAAACTATCAGCTGTTCTCTATATTACTGCATTGGATTTGTGCACCTTACAGTCTTTACAATACTATTAAGTAAAATATATTTACAAGAAACAAAGAAATTAGTCAATTAACATATTGTTACTATTGGTTGCTATATTCATAATAGAATGGTGCTTAATTACGGTGTTTTAATAGCTATGCTCTCTAAATTACTGAGTATTTAAAAAAATAATATGTTGAAATGGTACAGCATTAATTTTAAATTCAGTTACCTTGAAGTATCAATAGGACCAAGTTGCGGTCTTCAGTATTTCAGAAATTCGATAATATGGTTCAGTATAGATTCTTTACAGCCAACACAATGTGGCAGAAATGTAACTAAGTATAGATATAGAAGTTAGAAACAATTCCTTAAATCTGTGTCATTTGCATGCAATCTTGCTTATAATAGTGAAAAGAAGGAAAAAAGGACAGAAGGAAGGAAAGAAGGAAAGAAAACAAATAGCAATTAGTAAAAGATTTATGACATAAGTTGCTATGTTAGTACAGTTTACTACCTGTAGCTGTTGTCTCATTGTCTAGGGTCATGATAAGATTGAAATTCCCTGTGCCCATGAAGTTTGGCACCACCATAAATTTGAGCATATATAATGTGGGTCCCTTCTGGGCTGAAATCTTAAACACTAAACTGTGTTTTACCATATTACCTCTTTGCATTGACACTGTTGTCTACAGGTGGTAGCTGCTTGGTTGACCTGGGTGCAACAGAGAGAAACGGAGCAGAGTGCACAGGGAATCTGTGATGAATGTGTATCATGAGATATAAAGAAGTCTTTGTTGTTTTAAAGCAAAGATATTTTGGAGGTCTTTATTATTGAATGATTATTTACTCTATCTTGACATATAAAATATATGTATTTTTTATAAACTATATTTTAAAAAATATAATTTAGTTTCTAATCAGAAACTGAAATACTGTATTCCCATTTAAAAGTATAAGGCTCATCTACATACTGAATCTACATGTTGAATATATATAATTCAAAAAATCTGGACCCTGTGAGTGAAGAAGCTAGGTATACAATAATAGACTGGTGTACAAAATATGAAACAGTGACAGAAAAACAGAAGATAGAAATATTCTATCAGGATAAATAGAAATATTCTACTTTCTATGAGAGAAAAGTGCTTTCTGATAAACAGTGTATTAAAGCTGCAAACTGCTTGCCTTATAGTCAGATAGCTTTGGTTAGAGCAAGTACTTAGTAATATTATTTAATCCGTTAAATCTAATTTCAAAGTTTCTCATAGAATACCTTGGGAGACTGAATAAATGTTAACCAGTATTATCCCTTACAATAAAGGATATATGGAAATGAGGCAAAATTTTGGGCATTCAGTATTTTTGAGCCTAATATGAAAGGACAAAAATTTCTAATAAATAACCGGATGGTTTTTTTTTTTGCATTATGTGTTCAAAATACTAACTTTAAAAGCTCAGACTTCATTTTCTTGTTTTTCTATATAAAAATTTCTGAGGTTTCTTTATCTTTCTAAACAAGTTCTTAATAGTTCCAAGTATCTATAGAGAAAAACTTCTGGCTTGAAATAGTTGTTATATACCTTAAATCTTTTTTAAACTAAAAATATCGATTACCAATGTTCAAGCTAGAATACTTGGTAGATACAAATTTTGAAACATTTTCTTTTAGAGATAAAGTAAATGTATAAAATAATATTTGATATTTTTACTCAGCAAATAAGCTGTTATTTTACCTCACAAAAATATACATAAGCCAGCACCACAGTAAAGTATGCTGTGAAAAACTGGAAGAATTCCTTCAGCTTTGTTATTTTAATACACTGAAAAATATTATTAAAAATATGAATTCAATTGGTGCTTGTTAAAAAATTTATTATCTGTATACTAAAATGTTTAATGTATTCCTAAAGGAACAAAATTTGTTGTAATATTATGCTTTGAGACTTACCATATTACTGCTGTACAACGCTTATTTGGAAGTATTCAGATTGGTTTTTGTACTATCTTAAAACAACTTCTTAAAATAATATTGATTACTTTCTTCCAAGTGATCAATATCATATTTATTTATTTGACTATATGTTTTCCATGACAAATTTGTACACCTAAAGATAGGTAGGCAAAAGATTCTTCTTGGTCAGGTATAAAAACTACCCAGAGAAGAAGTAGATCTAAGGGGAAAAAATTCTCTAATAGAAAGTTGGAACAAGATCAGACTTATCTGTTCAATGCCCAAAGCTAAAGCGAAAGCCTGGCTTCTCAGCAAATTTTCAACTACATTGAAATCCATGCTACCTCTAGTATCCTAATTGGAAATTCCAACAAATTCTACTAGTTGATATTTCACCCAGTAATTCTAAAGCAGTGTTTCATTCAAATTCAGTACTCCGTACTTTCATTAAATGTTCCTCATTCTGAGTGTAAACCTCTTCAGAATGCGCACTTCTTATAAAAGAAAATAGAAACAAATTTGAATTTAAGAATAAGAGACTTACATTGATAAGAAAATATCCATTAGCTATAGATAAAATTTTAGACATCATGTTTACCACCAAATAATGAAATACCACCATGAAAACCTATGAAACATAATAAGGATAAAAAAAGAAGTGCTCATAAAGAGAATCTTCATCATCATTAGAGTAAATGACATCTAAGCAAATCTAAGTTTAATATCATATTGATGGAAATAAAGGAGAAAACTTTTACAATGAAGACTTTCTATCAGGCAGGTCATATAAAAAAGAAAATAACAGTGTCGATTGTTGTTATATTGAAGGAAGTGGCCTCTTCAGGACTTCCAGAATGTAAAAAGGAGACAAGGGTTAATGCTGTACCTGCTTACCAGCTGCTCAGATGATTGTCCAGCCCAGCATCAGGTAGCTGTCGTGAGGCCAAATGAAAACACAGGAGAGTAATGCTAAGGACTCCACCTGGGCCGCAAGCAAATGTTCATTCATCTATTCACTCATGCATTCATTCAGCAAAACTGATTTAAGTATCTAGAATATGCTAGACACTGAGCTAGATATTGTGGATATAAAGATAAACAATGTTCTGTACCCTCAAAGGATTAAATCTAGTAGAGGTACACAAAGAGATGAACAAATTGTTGCAACACAGCATCGGATGTACTCAGAAGTTGTGAAGTAAGTTCTGCCTTAACTTTTAATAACTTTTTGGAAAATTCCCCTCCAGTTAATCACAGCAATCTTTTCTACATCCCTGGGATCCTTGTTACATATTTAGACAGAATTTTGGGGCTGATACTAATATTTAAATTACCAGAATATGCATACTTAAATGCCAGATTGTGTGTCATATACAAAACTTCTCAAGGAAATACATAGAGGATAGTGAATAATGAGGACTGAAGTAGTAAAATATAAGTCAGGGGCATAACCAAAAATAAAAATAAAGATGGGAAAATTATCTATAGTTAAGTATGTAGATATACTGGATTCATACTGTATCTAAATAGATAGAAACCAAAATTGTCTGTGACATATATGCATCAATGCAAAAGCTTTCTAATGAATTTCTATCATATCTTCTTTTTAAATGGTTCTTCATTCAAAGTTGAAGTTTCTATTTTTATTTCTCTTGTTGGTTCTTTTTACTCACTTCTTTCATGTTGGCCATGTTTTCATTAGATCCTTTTACATATTTATCTGTGTTGCTTTAAAGTCTCTGATTGTTTTACTATCTGGGTCTCTCTAAATCCAATTATATTGAATTATTTATTCTTTGACATTGTTTTGTGTGTGTGTGTGTGATAATTAAACACTGATATTGTATGTAGGTTCTCTTACATACGGAAGACAAAAGTCAAAATTATTTATACCTGGAAGTGGGCAACCTTGTGTCCTCTCAGATCATTGTGTGGGCAGTAGAGTCAAACTAATTGGAGACTGGATTTCTATTTTGCCATTTCTATTCTTTCTATTAATTCACCACAGGCTCCAATTACTTCAGGGAGACCAATGTCACTTTGTGCTTAGATGTTACCTTGTGCTTAGAATGTCTTGGGATTCTGTTTTGTTTTTTTCTCACTGCTCCTGCTCCACTGTCAGTTTTTAGCAGTTCCTGCACATACCTGTACCACCCAGGGTCTCCCTCAACATACACTTCCCTCTTGCCCACTGGTAGGCTGCTTTTCTTGATGGTGGGAGCAATGGGGCTTCTATTCTCCTGGTACAGCTTCAGTCTTCTTATGAGATCTGTGCACCCAAGGGCTCAGTTCCTCCTCTTTCCTGCTGTTCCATGGAGAGTTAACCTCTGCCTTGTGTCCATGGTGTTCATGAACAGAGGAGTTTCCTGTTCTCCCAGAAAAAAACAGGCTTCTGCTTATCTATAAGGGGGGGGGGCGCCTTGATCTTCCTGAAGAGTAGAGGGTTTTTGCTTTCATGCCTTCCCCAGAACCAGTGAATCTTTGCCTTGACAGTATAGGTGACAGTGTTTGCTGCCCCTCCACCAGTGACCGATTTTACTTAACTTTGGAGTAGGTCTTGGGAAGGAGATGATGATCAATGCCTGTCTCCCAGTACCAGCTGATCAAGTCCTGCCTCCTGAGTTACTGTCAGGGACTTTTACCCATTCCCTCTGCTGTCCCCAGTCTTTCTTATGCAGGCCTACAAGAGGACTGGGAAAAAGAGCTTGTGAGTGAGTGTAGACTCTTTTGTATCTTGAGAACCATCTATTCAAAACGAACATGTTAGTTCTGTGCCAAGACTTTAAGGATTTGTTAAATTTTAGATGATTCCTTTTTGCCTGCTATGGTGACCAACTCTTCCTCCAGTGACATGCCAAAGTGAAACAAATGTTGTGTTCCATCTTTCCTTGTCATTTTTTGTAATTCAGTTAACTTTCTTTTCAATTGTATCTCTGATGGTTTCAAGAACAATTACGATTTTTGCCAACTACCTGCCTTTCTTCTTGTTATTAGGTGGTGACATTGTTTTGCTGTGACTTTG
>JAVSCE010001601.1:0-11316 GCA_032199065.1 Smutsia gigantea
AAATATCTTTTTCCATCCCTTCACCTTTAGTCTGTGTATATCTTTGGTTTGAGGTGAGTCTCTTGTAAGCAGCATATAGATGGGTCTTGCTTTTTTATCCATTCTGTTGCTCTGTGTCTTTTGATTGGTGCATTCAGTCCATTTACATTTAGGGTGATTATTGATAGGTATGTACTTATTGCCATTGCTGGCTTTAGATTCGTGGTTACCAAGGGTTCAAGGGTTGCTTCTTTAGTATCTAACAATCTAACTTAACTTTCTTGTTAAATTATTATTGTAAACACAGTCTGATGTTTCTTTATTTCTCTCCGTTCTTATTCCTCCTCCTCCATTCTTTCTATAATAGGTGTTTTATTCTTTGCCTTTAGTTGGTATTTGGATGGTCTGCTTTCTTTGCTATGATTTTTTTTTTCTCTGGTGACATCTTTTAGACTTAGGTGTGCTTCCCTCTAGAGCAGTCCATTTAAGATATCCTGTAGTGGTGGTTTATGAGACGCAAATTCTCTTAACGTTTATCTGGAATTGTTTTAATCCCTCCATCATATTTAAATGATAATCATGCTGGATACAATATTCTTGGTTCGAGGCCCCTTCTGTTTCATTACGTTAAATATATCATGCCATTCTCTTCTGGCCTGTAAGGTTTCTGTTGAGAAGTCTGATGATAGTCTGATGGGTTTTCCTTTGTAGGTGATCTTTTTTCTCTCTCTAGCTGCCTTTAATACCCTGTCTTTATCTTTGATCTTGCCATCTTAATTATTATGTGTCTTGGTGTTGTCTTCCTTGGGTCCCTTGTGTTGGGAGATCTATGAGCTTCGGTGGACTGCGAGACTACTTCCTTCCCCAGCGAGGGAAAGTTTTCAGCAATTATTTCTTCAAGACACTTTCTATCCCTTTTTCTCTCTCTTCTTCCTCTGGTACTCCTATAATGCGAATATTGTTCCGTTTGGATTGGTCACACAGTTCTCTTAATATTCTTTCATTCCTAGAAATCCTTTTATCTCTCTCTGCCTCAGCTGCTCTGTACTCCTGTTCTCTGTTTTCTATTCCATTAACAGTCTCTTGCATCTCATCCATTCTGCTGTTAAGCCCGTCGATCGCTTGTCTGATTTCTGTATTGTCTTTCCTCAGTTCCCTCACTTCCTCCCTCAGCTCTTGCACATTTCTCTGTAGGTCCATCAGCATAGTTATGACTTTTATTCTGAATTCTTTTTCAGGAAGACTGTGCATTTCCATCCCTTCAGACTCCCTCTCTGGGGTTGTCTGGTTGATTTTGGTCTGAACCATATTCCTCTGTCTTTTCATGGCTGTATAATTTGGTCACTGATAGTTGCCACGTATGTCAGCTGGGCTCTTTAAGACTTTAAAAAGAGAAGAAAAAAAAAAGGAAAAAAAAAGAAAAAAAGAAAGGAAGAAAAAGAAAAAAGAAAGAAAAAACAGAAACAAAACAAAAAACAAAACAAAACAAAAAAAACAAAAAAATGCCCACCGTACGTAGATTCTGTGGGAATGCTCTAGGTGGCGCTATTGCCCCACTATTCAACAGCTGTGACTGTGCCGCTCCGCAGGGCCCTTTATCGCTGTGGCAGGGGTGGGAACGAATAGGAGGCTGCTGATCTCAGTGAGAAGTGTTAAGTATGGCTACGCTTCCTCAGTCGCCAGCTAAGGCGTCTGAAACTCCCCAGGACTCCCAGCCTGCTGGGCTGAGTGTGCTGGGCAATCCGGCTCCTCCGCTGGGCTCCTGTCTCTTTAAGACCGCTGAGGAAAGCGCGCACTTTTTTTTTTTTCCTTCCCGGAGCCGGCTGCAAGCCCCCTGGCGCGTTCCCGCTCAGATCCTGCCCCTCTGTCTCTCCAATCTCCGCTGCACTGCGCAATGTGGGTCAGCGCTCCCCGCGCAGATCACCGGGGCTGGCTACTTCGCGGGGTGTGCTTCCACTCCCTCCCGGCTCTGAATCCTCTCCTCCCGCCGGTGCGCTGGGGTGGGGGAGGGCTCGTGTCCCGCCGGGTCGCGGCTCCGTATCTTACCCGCCTCTTGGGGTGCCGAGTCCTCTCGGGTGTAGCTGCACGCTGTGCGCTTTCCTGTGTATTCTCATCTCTCTTTTAGGAATAGATGTGTTTTCTGTGTTTTCGTAGATAAATACAGTGTTGGGAGGAGATTTCTGCCGCCCTGCTCACACCGCCATCTTCCCGGAAGTCCATATTTTTTGTTTTTAATATGTTTATAGCTATAAATTCCCCTGCTATAAAAATTTGCACCATTTTTGCTACATACCATAAGTTTTGGTATGTTGTATTTTCATTTTCAAATTTCCCTTGTGATCTCTTCTTTGATCCATTGATTGCTTGAAAGTATGTTGTTTAATTTCCACAACTTTGTGAATTTTCCAGTTTTCCTTTAGTTACTGATTTCTGATTTCATCTCACTGTAGTCAGAGAAGATACTTTGTATATCTGTCTTTTAAAATTTACTGAGACCTAATTTGTGGTCTAACCTATAGTCTATCCTGGAAAATGTCCCATGTGCACTTGAGAAGAATGTTTATTCTGTTGATATTGGGTGAAGTGTTCTGTATTTGTCTTCTAGATGTAGTTCATTTATTGTGTTGTCTTATTTCCTTACTTGTCTTCTGTCTGGCTTTTCTGCCCATTATTGTGAATGTGGGGTCCAGTTACTGTTATAGAACTATTTCTCCCTTCACTTCTGTCAGTTTTTGCTTCATATGTTTTGATGTCTGTCATGAGGTGTATAGATGTTTATAATTGTTATATTTTGCTGTATCGAGCCTTTTATTAATATATAATGCCACTCTGTCTTTTATAAACTTTTTTGTTATAAAGTCTGTTTTCTCTGATATTAGTAGAGCCACCACTCCTCTCTCTTTTGGTTACTGTTTGCATGGAATATCTCTTTTCATCCTTTCACTTTAAATCTGTTTGTGTCTAAAGTAGGTCTCTTGTACACAATATGTAGTTAATCATGAATTTATATCCATTCTGCTAATATCTATATCTTTTGATTGGAAAATTTAATCCATTTAGATTTAAAAGTAATTACTGATCATAGGTGCCTTACTTCTGTCATTTTGCTATTTGGTTTCTATATGCTGTACAGTTTTTTTATCCCTTCTTTCCTGTGTTAATGTCTTCTTCTGTGTTGATCTCTTTATAGTGAAAAGCTTAAATTCCTTTCTCATTTCCTTTTCTATATGTTTGATAGCTATTCTCTTTGGGAATACTATAGGGGTTGCATTTATTGTCCTAATGTTATAACACTCTAATTTGAATTCATGCTAGTTTAACTTCAATTGAACAAAAAACTCTGCTCCAATCCCTTTTGATTGTTGATGTTATAAAATTACATCTTTATACAGTGTGCCCAAAAACATAAACTAATAATTTTATAAATGGATTATTCTCTTATAGAAAACAAGATTTAGAGTCATAAACCAAAGTTTATAGTAATACTAGCTTTTACAATAATAATTGGGCTTTTTTTCTTAACTGTATTAGTCTCTTAAAATCATGTAGAAAAAATTGTAGTTACAGGCCTTTGTTACAATACTTGCTTTCATTATTGCCCATGTATTTACTTACCTTTATTGAGGTCTTCATTTCTCCATACAGCTTTGAGTTGCTGTCTTTCATTTCACCTTCAAGGCCTCCCTTGAGCATTTCTTACAGGGTGCGTCTAGTGGTAACAAACTTTCTCAGCTTTTATTTATCTAGGAATGTCTTAATTTCTCCCTCAGTTTCAAAGGACAAATTTGCTGGATATAGGATTCTTGGTTAATAGTGTTTTCTTCTAGCACTCTAAATATATCATCTTAAATCTTCTGTCTTCTGGCCTCCAAAGTTTCTGATGAGAAATCTGTAGATAATCTTACATAATCATCACTTGTGATAATTTGTTTCTCTAAAGATTTTCTTTGGCTTTTGAAAGTTTGATTAATGTGTCTTGGTGTGAATCTCTTGGGTTTGTTGAGCCTCTTGGATGGATGTTTATATCCAAATGTTTCATCAAATTTGGGAAATTTGCAGCCATTACTTCTTCCAAAATTTCCTCTGTCCCCCCTCTCTCCTCTTTCTGAGACTCCTGTGAAGCCTGTGTGGGTCTGCCTAGTGGCTTCCCACAGGTCATCCCTCTGCTCACTTTTCTTTGACCTTTTTTTTTCTGTTTCTCAGATACAACAGTTTCCATTGCCCTATATCTGAAGATTCATGTTCACTGATTCTTTCTCCTGCCTGCTCCAATCTAGTGCCTTTGGATCCCTCTAGTGAATTTTTTATTTCAGTTATTGTATGTTTCAGCTTCAGAAGTTCTTTTAGTTTCTTTTAGGTTTTCTGAACCTTGATTGATATTTTCACTTGCCCACACGTTGTTTTCTTGTTTTTTTCCGCATCTCCCTTTAGTTTTTGAGCATCTTTAAGACAGTGTGCTCAAAGTCTTTGTCTAGTCTATCTACCATTAGGTCTTTTTCAGGGACAGTTTCTGTGAATTTTTTTCTTTTGAGGCCATATTTCTGGCTTCTTTGTATACATTGTGGTTTTTCATTAAACATGGGACATTTAAATCTTATAATGTGATAACTCTGGAAATCAGATTCTCCCCCTTCCCCAGGATTGTTATTTTGATTGTTGCAAGCCATCTCTGTGTCTAGGACCAGCCTGAGGTGTAAATGTAAGGTCTTAGGTCTTTTCTGAGCCTTTCTATAGGAATGCATGGCTACTTTCTAAATTTCCCCATATATGTAGTAGTTTTGAATGTTCTAGTCTTTAGTGTCTGGCTCCCAAAAGAGGAAAGAGCAAAATATGAAAGCGATAGGAATGGTGCCAGCCATTTGAATCCCATGGAAGTCACTTCAGCGTGAGGGGAGAGGCTTGTAACAACAGCTCCCTGCCTTCTCTTTCTCTCTATCTCCGTGATCAGAAACAGTAACCAGCAATCAGAGCAGAGGTTCCCAACACTTGGAGGACAAGGTTCCTTTTGCCTATGCAGGCTGCTGCATGAGCATATGCACAGCTGTGTGCTGTGTGCCATGTAGCTGAGGTGGGAGATGGGCAGCTGCTGCTGTGCTAAGAGCTGAAATTGGCCAAAATGACTGCAGTTTACCATCCAGCCTTCCCCTGAAGTTGCAAGTCTTCAGTAGACTTAAGAGCTCCAGGACAGATTTTGCCGTTGCAGTTGTCCAGGTGGGGAGACACGTTCCTCGTGCTTCCTCTCCTCTATCTTCCCAGAATCCCTAAAGTCATGTTTCTAACAAGTTCCCAGGTGATGCTAATGCTTGTGGTCCAGGGACCACACTTTGAGAACCACTGAATTAAACTCTTTAAGGTCCTTTTGCTAAGACTGATACACCATGCAGGTTCTTTCCCCTCTGAAGCAATGTAGTAAATTAATTGTGCTTTCTGATCGAAAGAAGCAAGCATCATTTTATTGATGTAATTTCCTAGTAAGTGATGAGTTTGCTTTCATTAAGAAAAAGATGGCACCTGTGGTCTGTGGTCTGTTGTCTGTGTCCTGGCTCAAGGCAGGGAGCCTTAAGAATTCCTGGAGGGGACAGAGGGACATGTGTTGAGGTGGGAAGGAAAGGAACATTGTTCAGATACAAGCCTGATCACTTCTTTCCTGTCTGTAAATTGAGGTGCTGACAAGGCCTGCTCTGCAGTTGTTTTCACAGGTGGTCTCTGTAGAACATCTACCATGTGTTTGGCACATGGTCATTTTGGGTCACATTGACTGAGCACCTTTGATCCAGCCACAGTTCTAAGCCTGGATTAATGCATTTAACCCCACAACATCTCTGTGAGGTAGACAGTATTATTAGGTCTGTGTTTACAAGTTGAGGAAACAAAAGTTAGGGATTTGGCCAAGAACACACAGAGATCGACTCACTTACCAGGGAGTTATTTATGCTCCAGAGCCCACACACTTGGCCTCATACAGCAGTGCCTGAAATACTAGGTCCCTTCCTTTATTAGGATATTTTGACTGCAAGTTACAAAATAAAAGTGATTTTTAAAAAAAACGTGTCCATCCCCCTTAACAAGCCTGGAGATGGGGTGGTCCTGGGGCTGGTTAATTTAGTGCTCAGAGTGTCACAGAGGATCTCTCCGTTCTGTCACTGTGCTGTCCTCAATGGGCTGGGTTTTGTCTCCAGAGCTGTCCGCTTGTGGTGAGGTGGTTGTGACAGATCTCACCATCCCATCCTCACAGAGACCAAAGAGAAGATGACACTCCCATTCCTGAATGAGGTCAAACTAATTGAAATGGACCCCTGCACCCTCCCTCCCCTGTCAAACACACAGGATGGGGAGGGCTGGAGCACAAGCCCTCGGAAGAGCTGACCATTCAGAGCTCCTCCTCTTTTTTATTAAGAAGGGTTATAGCAGGAGTAGCTGTGGGAAGACCACTGACAGATCAGCCACAATCATCCCCTCTGGTTAATGCTGAGACCTTTGTTCGGAAGGTGCTCTGTGGCACTGACAAAAGTAGATAAAGTCTAGGGCTACACGAAATGCTGCCAACTGTCCTTCGTTTACTCTAGGCCAAGTAATCTTTTTCTTCTTGGCAAGGGTATGAGAGCACATGGTAAATGTTGACTGATTATCAGGGCCCAGCAGGACATAGGTCTTCTGAGAGGAAGGCAGAGCTCTGAGAGACTTGACTTAACGGCTCTGCTGCTTTCCCATTTGTCTCTGGAGGATGTCAGGAGTGGGCAGCCTGGGTCAGCTCTGACCGGAGCTGGTTACTTTCCCCTCCAGGCTTCAGGCACCCTGTCTGTAGAGTGAGATGCTGCAGCGTAACCCCAAGAACTGAATGCGCTGGACCACGTCGGTCACAGAAAATAATGCCTGACATGTGGCGAGCACCTGGGCAGTGCTATTGCTGGAGTCAGTGTGGTCTCACCGTCAGCGTCCACCATGGGGTGACTGTTCCAGCACCCTGTCACCCTGTTCTTGCTCCTTCCACGTTGGGTTGGAGGTGTTTGCTCTGTGGTGCTGTCCAGGTGGCTCCACCCCACTAGGTGAGGATTTATTTCCTGGTGACTGCAGGCCTGCAACCACATTGACTCCGATGGGCTGCCCTCCAGGGAAAAGAGGGAGAAGGGGGCCCATCACACAAGGTACCAGGAAAAGGGGAGCCAGGAAGAAGTGTCTGCATCTTCCAGGCAGCCTGTCTAGCTGTGCCTCAGCCGCCACAGGTCTGTGTTCTTCTCAGTACGGCCAACGTAGTTGAATTTTACAAATATTGTCATTGGTAGGACACATCTGTTATGCCAACAGGACTGAGCACTCCCAGCAGCCACATCAGCGGGATGATAAGAGATGTGCCCCACTTGTAGAAAACCTGACCATATAAGGAGGAGCATCTCAATTACAGAATAATGTGTCACTTAGCCAGAAATTCATGGCAGGTTTCCCAGTGCATTTAAAATAGGATTTTTGTATAAAAATACCGTTTGCACACAGGAGCCCATATTTTCTGAAAAGGGAAGTATACTTGTATTGGGCATTTGGGATAAGTAGAATAAAAATAAAATCTTAACAAATATAAGAACTAGAAACCAGATTCCACTCTTAATTCCAAAAGGTTTATATATATCTCTACTATCGTACCCTCTCCTCCTACCCCAGACCTTCACAGCAGAAGCAAACAGGCAAGATCTGTAGGCAGTTCAAGACAGCGGTGAGA
Source organism: Smutsia gigantea (assembly GCA_032199065.1). Lineage (NCBI taxonomy): Eukaryota > Metazoa > Chordata > Mammalia > Pholidota > Manidae > Smutsia > Smutsia gigantea. The sequence goes on from JAVSCE010001601.1 coordinate 7,694, forward strand.
ATGAGGAAAGGACCGGCAAGCATGAGGGTGGGCGGCAGGGGGAGCTCCAGAGACAGGCCTGGGTGCCCCACCCTCACCCCTGTGTTTTTCTGCTTGATTGATTTGTGAACATTTGTGAGGCCTGGACTAAAATATTACTGCTAAATCCCTTCCGTGGTGTGGGCAGTGAACGGCTGGTGGTTAGAAATTTACCAGCCCATCCACTTACTGCAGACCCCTGTAACTACAGAGATGACCTGAGGTCTGACCAACAGGGTCCAGTGAAGGCCTGGAGGAGAAAGGTGACCTGGGATGCTGACCTGTCTAAATTCTTTCCTTTCAGAAATGTTCCCACTGCCAGGAGGCAGGCGCCACCTTGGGCTGCTACAACAAAGGCTGCTCCTTCCGCTACCATTACCCTTGTGCCACTGACGCAGGTAAGACGGGGCCGCACACCTTATCCAGAGCATCCAAAGCATAGGGTATGTGCTTTGATTGTCTGCCTTCTTTCCCTTCTTTATAGTTCATTTTTTCTCTTCTGAGGCCTTTCTGTTTGTAAATTCTAAAGGAATTCAGAGAGGATAATTAGTGAAATGGGGTAATATTTTTTAAATAATAGTTTTTTTCATGTAATTCATGCACATTTCACTAAGTTTACAATTCAGTGGGTTTTAGTATATTCATAGAGTTGTGCGACCATCATCATAATAAATTTTAGGACATTTCCATCACCTCATAAACTCCTACGCATTAACGGTGACTCTCCCTACCCTCCACCCCCACACCCAAACCTTCCCAGCCCCTGGCAACCACTAATCTATTTTCTGTCTCTGGATTTGCTTATTCTGGCCATTTCATATAAGTGGTAGAATCATAACAATATATGCTCCTAGTGTCTGGCTTCTTTCACTTAGCATGTTTTTCAGGTTCATCCAAGTAGTATGTATCAGTACTTCATTCTTACTGCCAAGCAGTGTTTTATTGTAAGGCTATACCATAATTTATTATTACCGTTAATTTATTATTCATCAATTAATGCACATTTAGGGTTTTCCACTTTTTTTTAAATATAATTTATTTTATTATCATTAATTTACAATTACATGTGCAATATTACGATTATTAAACTACCCCTTCATCAGGTCCCCCCCACCAACCCCATTACAGTCACTGTCCATCAGCGTAGTGAGATGCTATAGAATCACTACTTGTCTTCTCTGAGTTGTACTGCCCTCCCCGTGCCCCCCCAACATTACATCTGCTAATCGTAATGCCCCTTTTTCCCTCTTATCCCTCCCTTCCCGCCCATTTTCCCCAGTCCCTTTCCTTTGGTAACTATTAGTCCGTTCTTGGGTTCTGTGAGTCTGCTGCTGTTTTGTTCCTTCAGTATTTTTTCTTTGTTCTTATACTCCACATATGAGTGAAATCATTTGATACTTGTCTTTTTCGGCTTGGCTTATTTCACTGAGCATAATACCCTCTAGCTCCATCCATGTTGTTGCAAATGGTAGGATTTGTTTTCTTCTTATGGCTGAATAATATTCCATTGTGTATATGTACCACATCTTCTTTATCCATTCATCTACTGATGGACACTTAGGTTGCTTCCATTTCTTGGCTATTGTAAATAGTGCTGCAATAAACATAGGGGTGCATCTGTCCTTTTCAAATTGGGCTGCTGCATTCTTAGGGTAAATTCCTAGGAGTGGAATTCCTGGGTCAAATGGTATTTCTATTTTGAGTTTTTTGAGGAACCTCCATACTGCTTTCCACAATGGTTGAACTAATTTGCAGTCCCACCAGCAGTGTAGGAGGGTTCCCTTTTCTCCACATCCTCGCCAACATTTGTTGTTGTTTGTGTTTTGGATGTTGGCCATCTCACTGGTGTGAGGTGATATCTCATTGTGGTTTTAATCTGCATTTCTCTGATGATTAGCGATGTGGAGCATCTTTTCATGTGCCTGTTGGCCATCTGAATTTCTTCTTTGGAGAAGTGTCTACTCATGTCCTCTGCCCATTTCTTAATTGGATTATTTGCTTTCTGTTTGTTAAGGTGCATGAGTTCTTTATATATGTTGGATGTCAACCCTTTATCAGATACGTTTTTTATGAATATATTCTCCCATACTGTAGGATGTCTTTTTGTTCTACTGATGGTGTCCTTTGCTGTACAGAAGCTTTTCAGCTTGATATAGTCCCACTTGTTCATTTTTGCTTTTGTTTCCCTTGCCCGGGGAGATATGTTCATGAAGTTGCTCATGTTTATGTCCAAGAGATTTTTGCCTATGTTTTTTTCTAAGAGTTTTATGGTTTCATGACTTACATTCAAGTCTTTGATCCACCTTGAGTTTACCTTTGTGTATGGGGCTGGACAGTAGTCCAGTTTCATTCTCTTACATGTAGCTGTCCAGTTTTTCCAACACCAGCTGCTGAAGGGGCTGTCATCTCCCCATTGTATATCCAAGGCTCCTTTATCAAATATTAATTGACTGTATATGTTTGGGTTAATGTTTGGATTTTCTATTCTGTTCCACTGGTCTGTGGGTCTGTTTTGTGCCAATACCAAATTGTCTTGATTACTGAGGCTTTGTAGTAGAGCTTGAAGTCAGGGAGTGTAATTCCCCCTGTTTTATTCCTCCTTCTCAGGATTGCTTTGGCTATTCGGGGTCTTTTGTGGTTCCATATGAATTTAGAATTATTTGTTCCAGTTCATTGAAGAAAGCTGTTGGTAGTTTGATAGGGATTGCGTTGAATCTGTAGATTGCTTTAGGTAGTATAGCCATTTTGACAATATTTATTCTTCCTAGCCAAGAGCATGGGATACATTTCCATTTGTTAGTGTCCTCTTTAATTTCTCTTAGGAGTGTCTTGTAGTTTTCAGAGTACAGGTCTTTCACTTCCTTTGTTAGGTTTATTCCTAGGTATTTTGTTCTTTTTGATGCAATTGTGAATGGAATTGTTTTTCTGATTTCTCTTTCTGTTAGTTCATCATTAGTGTATAGGAAAACAACAGATTTCTGTATGTTAATTTTGTATCCTGCAACTTTGTTGAATTCAGATATTAGTTCTAGTAGTTTTGGAATGGAATCTTTAGGGTTTTTTATGTACAGTATCATGTCATCTGCAAATAGTGACAATTTGACTTCTTCTTTACCAATCTGGATGCCTTGTATGTCTTTGTTTGTCTGATTGCTGTGGCTAGGACCTCCAGTACTATGTTGAATAACAGTGGAGAGAGTGGGCATCCTTGTCTTGTTCCCAGTCTTAGATGAAAAGCTTTCAGCTTCTTGCTGTTACGTATGATGTTAGCTGTGGGTTTGTCATATATGGCCTTTATGATGTTGAGGTACTTGCCCTCTATACCCATTTTGTTGAGAGTTTTAATCATGAATGGATGCTGAATTTTGTCAAATGCTTTTTCAGCATCTATGGAGATGATCATGTGGTTTTTGTTCTTCTTTTTGTTGATGTGGATGATGTTGATGGATTTTCGAATGTTGTACCATCCTTGCATCCCTGGGATGAATCCCACTTGATCATGGTGTATGATCTCTTGATGTATTTTTGAATTCGGTTTGCTAATATTTTGTTGAGTATTTTTGCATCCACGTTCATCAGGGATATTGGTCTGTAATTTTGTTTTT
>JAVSCE010001603.1:0-54426 GCA_032199065.1 Smutsia gigantea
ATAATATCCTCTTATGATTCTTTGTATTTCTGTGGGGTCCGTCGTGATTTTTCCTTTCTCATTTCTGATTGTGTTTATGTGTGTAGATTCTCTTTTTCTCTTAATGAGTCTGGCTAGGGGTTTATCTATTTTGTTTATTTTTTCAAAGAACCAGCTCTTGGTTTTCTTGATTTTTTTCTATTGTTTTATTCTTCTCAATTTTATTTATTTCTTCTCTAATCTTTATTATGTCCCTCCTTCTGGTGACTTTGGGCCTCATTTGTTCTTCTTTTCCAATTTCAGTAATTGTGTCTTTAGACTATTCATTTGGGAATGTTCTTCCTTCTTTAAATAGGCCTGGATTGCAATATACTTTCCTCTTAGTACTGCCTTTGCTGCATCCCACAGAAGTTGTGGCTTTGTGTTGTTGTTGTCATTAGTCTCCATATATTCTTTGATTTCTGTTTTGATTTGGTCGTTAACCCATTGATTAATTAGGAGAGTGTTGTTAAGTCTCCATGTATTTGTGAGCCTTTTTGATTTCTTTCTAAAATTTATTTCTAGTTTTATACCTTGGTGATCTGAGAAGTTGGTTGGTAGGATTTCAATATTTTTGAAATTACTGAGGTTCTTTTTGTGGCCTAGTATGTGGTCTATTATGGAAAATGTTCCATGCGCACTTCAGAAGAATGTGTATCCTGTTGCTTTGGGTGTAGAGTTCTGTAGATATCTGTTAGGTCCATCTGTTCTAGTGTGTTGTTCAGTGCCTCTGTGTCTTTACTTATTTTCTGTCTGGTTGATCTGTCCTCTGGAGTGAGTGGTGTGTTGAAGTCTCCTAAGATGAATGCATTGCTGTCTATTTCCTCCTTTAATTCTGTTAGTATTTGTCTCACATATGCTGGCGCTCCTGTGTTGGGTGCATATATATTTATAATGGTTATATCTTCTTGTTGGACTGACCCCTTTATCATTATGTAATGTCCTTCTTTATTTTTTGCTACTTTCTTCGTTTTGAAGTCTATTTTGTCTGATACAAGTACTGCAACACCTGCTTTTTTCTCTTGTTGTTTGCATGAAATATCTTTTTCCATCCCTTCACTTTTAGTCTGTGTATATCTTTGGATTTGAGGTGAGTTTCTTGTAGGCAGCATATAGATGGGTCTTGCTTTTTTATCCATTCTGTTACTCTGTGTCTTTTGATTGGTGCATTCAGTCCATTTACATTTAGGGTGATTATTGATAGGTATGTACTTATTGCCATTGCTGGCTTTAGATTCGTGGTTACCAAGGGTTCAAGGGTTGCTTCTTTACTATCTAACAATCTAACTTAACTTTCTTGTTAGGTTATTGTAAACACAGTCTGATGTTTCTTTATTTCTCTCCCTTCTTATTCCTCCTCCTCCATTCTTTCTATAATAGGTGTTTTATTCTTTGCCTTTAGTTAGTATTTGGATGGTCTGCTTTCTTTGCTATGATTTTATTTTCTCTGGTGACATCTTTTTAGCCTTAGGTGTGTTTCCATCTAGAGCAGTCCATTTAAGATATCCTGTAGTGGTGGTTTATGAGAGGCAAACTCTCTCAACTTTCGTTTATCTGGAAATTGTTTAATCCCTCCATCATATTTAAATGATAATCATGCTGGATACAATATTCTTGGTTCGAGGCCCTTCTGTTTCATAACGTTAAATATATCATGCCATTCTCTTCTGGCCTGTTAGGTTTCTGTTGAGAAGTCTGATGATAATCTGATGGGTTTTCCTTTGTAGGTGATCTTTTTTCTCTCTCTAGCTGCCTTTAATACCATGTCTTTATCTTTGATCTTTGCCATCTTAATTATTATGTGTCTTGGTGTTGTCTTCCTTGGGTCCCTTGTGTTGGGAGATCTATGAGCTTCGGTGGACTGCGAGACTACTTCCTTCCCCAGCGAGGGAAAGTTTTCAGCAATTATTTCTTCAAAGACAGTTTCTATCCCTTTTTCTCTCTCTTCTTCCTCTGGTACTCCTATAATGCGAATATTGTTCCGTTTGGATTGGTCACACAGTTCTCTTAATATTCTTTCATTCCTAGAGATCCTTTTATCTCTCTGTGCCTCAGCTGCTCTGTACTCCTGTTCTCTGTTTTCTATTCCATTAACAGTCTCTTGCATCTCATCCATTCTGCTGTTAAGCCCGTCGATCGCTTGTCTGATTTCTGCATTGTCTTTCCTCAGTTCCCTCACTTCCTCCCTCAGCTCTTGCACATTTCTCTGTAGGTCCATCAGCATGGTTATGACTTTTATTCTGAATTCTTTTTCTGGGAGGCTGTGCATTTCCATCCCTTCAGACTCCCTCTCTGGGGTTGTCTGGTTGATTTTGGTCTGAACCATATTCCTCTGTCTTTTCATGGCTATAGAATTGGTCACTGATAGTTGCCACGTATGTCAGCTGGGCTATTTAAGACTTTAAAAAGAGAAGAAAAAAAAAGAGAAAAGAAAAGAAAAAAGAAAGAAAGAAAGAAAAAAAGAAAAAAGAAAGAAAAGAAAAAACAAAAACAAAACAAAAAAACAACAAAAAAATGCCCACCGACGTAGATTCTGTGGGAATGCTCTAGGTGGCGCTGTTGCCCCACTATTCCACAGCTGTGACTGTGCCGCTCCGCAGGGCCCTTTATCGCTCTGGCAGGGGTGGGAACGAATGGGAGGCTGTTGATCTCAGTGAGAAGTGTTAAGTATGGCTACGCTTCCTCAGTCGCCAGCTAAGGAGTCTGAAACTCCCCCGGACTCCCAGCCTGCTGGGCTGAGTGTGCTGGGGCGATCCGGCTCCTCCGCTGGCCTCCTGTCTCTTTAAGACCGCTGAAGAAAGCGCGCGCTTATTTTTTTCCTTCCCGGGAGCCGGCTGCAAGCACCCTGGCGCGTTCCCCGCTCAGATCCTGCCCCTCCGTCTCTCCAATCTCCGCTGCGCTGCACAATGTGGGTCAGCGCTCCCCGCGCAGATCACCGGGGCTGGCTACTTCGCGGGGTGTGCTTCCACTCCCTCCCGGCTCTGACTCCTCTCCTCCCGCCGGTGCGCTGGGGTGGGGGAGGGCTCGGGTCCCGCCGGGTCGCGGCTCCGTATCTTACCCGCCTCTTGGGGTGCCGAGTCCTCTCGGGTGTAGCTGCATGCTGTGCGCTTTCCTGTGTATTCTCGTCTCTCTTTTAGGAATAGATGTATTTTCTGTGTTTTCGTAGATAAATATAGTGTTGGGAGGAGATTTATGCTGCCCTGCTCACACCGCCATCTTCCCGGAAGTCCTAATAACTATATTTAAACTACTAACATTTCAGTTTGTGAGTTTTTGGACAATTAAGAAAAACTGAAATTTGTGCTTTCAACTTTATGAGGTCAGCTCTCACAAGGACGACTCCTTCTGCAACTCCTTGCTCTGTACTCTTTCCCTGGCAACTAAACTATCTTCTTTGACTAAAATAACATTGTATAGAAGCATGAATCGTAATCAAACGAGACACTTAGTATATGCAACCTTCAGAGAATTAGAAAACTATAAGTAGAATCAAAGTATAGTGTGTGATAACTAAAAATTACACAACAATTTAAAATATCTTGGACCTACCAGTTTCATGTTACATGATGAATGGTGGATCAATAACATATGGAGAATCTGCATGTTCATCAGAACACAGCACGACACTGTGGACCCTCGGCCTACTCACCAGATGACTCACTCACCTCCAGCAGGAGCTTAGGGAGAGCGAATTCTGAGCTCCTGCACGTCTGAGCCAAGCACTGCTCGGACACTCAGGCAGAAGCGTGGTTTTTGTTCCAGACCCATCACTGTGGCTCCATGCTAACTCCCCTGGATGCCATGGGATTCTTGCACAGCCCAGAATTCCTCATCCCCAGCGTCAACAAACTCATTCACACCCTCATTTCCCCCTGGGATTTAAGGCAAGTTCACAACTATTATCTTGTCTATCACTAAAGATGTGTCATATTTTACAGGCTCCCACAGCATTAATCCTCAAAACCCTGGGAGAAGGGCAATCTTCCTTATTCCAGAATAAGGAAATGAACAGTGTGGAGACTGGGCTTGCTCTTATTTTTGTAGCAACAAGAAAAAAGATGTCAACTGTGTAGAAGTGAAGTCCTAAAAGTCCACTCTTCATTAGTAAGACCAGTGTTCATCAAGCATCTCCTGTGCACTTGGGCTGCCCTGCCTATCCTACCAAGGTAAGCCAGGGAGCTCCCATCCCTCCTGCCTCAATTGTTCACTCCGTCAGCACAGATGTGCCCAACAGGAATGCGCACACCTGAAACCCATGTCCGCACACATTGGCCCTCTGAGGAGCAGTTCTGCACGAGACTCACCTGCTGGACATCCTGCTGGAAGACACACAGCTGCAGCCGCTGGTGCAGCCGGACCTTGCGGTGCTGCCAGATGTTCTCCAGCTGCCGCTGGCGGTGCAGCACCTCGTGGATGACATCCAGCACGTGGTGCACAGCCTTGGAGTAGTTGGCAGAGGCCGTGAGGGAATCGGAGCTGCCAGGAGTCAAGGGCCGCTGCAGCTTGTCAAGGAGCGACTTCCCATCCTGGCTTACCTGCCCACAGAAGAGATGAGCAACTGGTCAAGATGAGCAGCTGTGCCCAGGTCACATGGCAGATTCTGTCCTTGGATGTGTGCACACACTCTTGCACACAAACATAAACAACAGTTTTATTCAAAGGCATACTTTATTAAGAAAAACTAAAATATAAAACAAATCCGTCGTTATCCAGTGACACCACAAAACCAAATGCAGGAAAACAGAAGAACATTCATTATCATAAACTAGTGCAGGAGATGCTATTCTTAATGAATAAAATAAACATAGCATTCTGCCTTAAATGACATATATAAGTCAGCTCATATAAAACTGCATTGCTGGCATATCTGCCAATTAAAATTTAAAACTAAGAATTTTGAGATATTATGTTAGTGAGAGTACAAGAATCACAATGGAGCAAAATTTTCATACTGAATCTTGATATCTCAGTCAAAAAAATCAATACTCTAGCACAAGGTAAAGAATATGTGCTTAAACTCTCTGAGATAGCTGGACAGCAATTTTAATTCACAAAATAAAAAGAGAGTTTTAAAGTGCCACTGGATTTGACTTACTAGCTTAAAAAAGTAATTTCACTTAAAATGACACCATTTTTAAAAAGAGATCTCCATGCTCTATTATGGCAGTTAACTGTCAAAGTACAATGAAACGAAAGCATTCAGACTAACCAAAGCAGGAAGAAAAGGTCAGAGTAGAATGTGGGATTTTTTTTCTTTTTACATATTTAAGTAATTTTTCATATTTAAGTGATTCTTGAGACTTATGAATGATTATTCTAGATATGGTAGGAAAAATGTGACCAGATCAGACAGGAAGGACACCTGGTACGTAAATAGCTAGGCTGTGTGACTCGGGTTGAGTCCTCATCACCAGCACCTTTCTGCTCAGTTCCTCGTGGATCTGCGAACCTCCTTGGGTTCCTACTGAAAAGGGGTGCCAACAGGAGGCTCCTGCAGATGTCAGCCGACACAAAGAGTTCAGAGGCAAGCCTGCGGAGAGCAGGGGAATCAGGGAATGAGGCAGGCCAACATGGGAAGCCTCTAGCACATGAACTGGCTGCAAGGGAGAGGCCTGCAGGATTTTCTAACTTCTTCCTTTAATCCTCTTACACCTTTAAGTCTGGAATGTAACATATTTGTTTTCTAATACTGATTTTGATACCTCTGTTGGAACTGCTGACTTTCTTTATAAAGACTGGCTCTCAGCCTTCAAAGATTAAAATTGACCTATTACATCAAGATAACAAAACAAGCAGAAACAAGCCACGCTGACATAACTAGAGGTAACAGGTGAAAAAGAAAAACCGAATCACTGAGTTCGTGTCACGCATGTGTCAAAACACAAGCAGTGGAGGTGCGCATCTTCTGGAGCATGGGTTGCCCCCACAGGTCACTGAAACCTGCATGGCGTTTGTGACGCAATGATTCTGAGGCAAGGCACCGAGACCAAAGCGGGACAGGGATTCACTGTGATGGACTCAGGGACGCAGGGTATTACCTCAAAAGGAAGAACTGTCCTGCTTTTCATACTTATCTGAGCTGGGCTCTATTTTACTTTTTTCTTTTTCTTCTTTTTGCCTATTTCAACATACACTGATTTTCCCAGGAATTCAATTACCCTGTCAGTCAGAAGAAGGCAGTGCTTGGCTCCCCTGGGAAGCTAACAGATTGCTTACCATTTCAGACTAGCACGGCAATCCATTCTCAGTATGTGAGTCAGCAAGATGACACGTGGCCAGTCTGCATTGGTAGTTGTGAAATTCACAGTGGTTTTGGCCAGCGTCTGAATATCTGTTTTCTCTTCTATAGTGCATGTATTTAGGCATTAAGAGAAACATTTTATCACAAACCACCTTCCTTTTGTCTGTAGTTTATACTGTAGCAATATATGCAAGTTATATATGTGTATATATATAAAGTTTATGAGAAGACAGCTTATTATCTATACATTTTATTTCAGCAGGCAGAGAAGCGTTTGTTAAACAATAGGGGCGCAGCATCTCTTAGTACTAAAAACAGTGCTGCAAGTCACTTCACCTTGTACAGAGCCTAGGAAGAATTCCTCAGAAATACTCACCCCAAGTTTTACTCCTTCTAAGATGCATTAAGTCAAGAAATATACACCAGAGCATATGATTTGGTGTACACGTATCAGAAGGATATAGATCAGAAAGTATGGCAGAAACGGAAAGCTGCTGTCCCAAAATCCACCTCCCCACTCTTATAGCCAAACCCCTACAGTCAGGAAGAGCAAAACCCTGGCCAAAAACTGCATTTCCCGGCTGTGTTTACAAATAGAAGTGGACAAGATACAGAAATAAAGTGTTGAATGGGACTTCCAGGAAAGCTGTTTAGGAGGCTGAGAATGCTCATTCCCCCTTGCCTCTCTCTCCTCCCGATGCCAAGAATTTGGTGGAGATGGCTGGAGCTCCAGCAGAAATGGATGACCTTGAGGCAACCTTAAGAACAGCAGCCCACCTACTACAAGGAGCAAAACAAAAAGACAGAAGGATCCAGCAATCCTCTTACTAACACAGCTCCCGCACCAGCCCTGAACACCCAACCTTGGGACTTCAACACTGGCAGAAAGCAAACCTCTATCTTAAGCCATTGTTTTGGATTTTAAACCAGCAATACAAAATGACAAATGGGTTCTGAGCCCTCACCAGGTATCCTAAGGCATCCATGTGACACCATTAGTGTGTACTGCGGAGAAGGAATAAACTATGTGAGCAAGAATATTACAGTGACTCTGTCTCTCCTTGGCTGTCCTCACAACTGTTTTAACAGAGCTGGAAGGCAGGTATCATTTCTGGGTTTAGAACAACATGCTCGTTCATGGTGGAAGGGGGTGGGGACAGCCGAGGGCGGGAACACTCAAGCACCTTAACATAAGATGACTCACTGAGCAAAGCTTCTGGGAATTCCTACACAGGGGTCACAGTGTCTCTGCTGGTGCTGCTGTGGATACTGTCACTCAGAGGTACACAGCCAGCAGCAGAATGGCAGGAAGTTTCCGAGCCAGAAAACACCTTTCGCACCAATACCAGACAGAATGCAACTACAAATGCATGTTCATATTCATAGCTAGCCTTTCTCCAATAAGCCTTTCAGAAATAATTCTATTTTATTTCAGTGTGGCTGTCATAGATTTATCAATTTAAAAGGTATTTTTCAAGCACAGAAAGAATATCATATATATTTTAGTAACTTTTAGCAAAATGCTGTTGTCTAAGTATAACAGTATCATGCAGAAAGAAAATACTAGGGTTTTATAAAGACTGTTGTTCTACTGCATAAATATTTTTGAACGGTACAGAATAACCAAAAGAAAATTAATGTTAAGAAGGGGCTAAAATATATACAGCAGCCAAAATATTCATATATAACTTAACTACTAAAAAAATACGTATGTATAAGTTTATGGTACATGATGTAGTTCTAGTTTGCTTAACTATAGAGTCAGGTTAACTAATTTACTTAAGTTTTATGTTTTCTACGTATGCTTTTTGTTTAAAAATGTGTCTGTAATTTTCAGGCAGTCAAATCCTGCCCCACAAAGGGATAATAGTTGCAACAAGGAAAATCAAACTTTATTTTTAAAAAGCAGGATTTGGACAATTTTTTAACAAATCAACTTGGCTCATTTTTCAGGTTCTGCTCTTTGTTTTTCTTGTCATATAGTATTCAGGGACTTAAAGGGAAGCGGAAGTTAACGTTTTACAAAGGGTAACGCTTTATAAATACATGAACTAATATGTTCTAATACCTAAATGAGTTAAGAAAAATGCATGTGCTAACTAAAGCCAAAAAAAGTGACTGAAGTTTAAAATTTGACCCTATCAAAGCTATGTTTATTCCTAATATTTAAGGGGATACATAACTGTTTAAAATCTAGAACAGTAGTCAGGTTCTTGAATATTTACCTTTAATTAGAACTGCTTGTAAGATCTGTAACCTGGGCTCCTGTATGCCACCCTAAAAAATGTTTCACCAAACCTCACAGACCTCGTCTATTCTTACTTCTGGTACCCCGATCTCCACATTTCCCATTAAGCAGATGAGAGCTAAGAGTCTCCAGCAGGAATATTCTTCCCTACCACAAAGAATGTTGCTCTGATCTAAGGAAAGAGAACAATACCTGGAGATTACTGGTTAAGGTCTCAAAAGCCACCATCACCCAAAGACCAAATGTGACCTATGAGATGTCAGTGAGGTCTAAATGTGGTGTTGCAGATCTGAAAGTGCTAGGAAATGTTATTCCCAAATATAACCAGAACAGGCAAAATACACAAAATATATAAGGGCATGATGGAAATGACTACACTTCGCATGTCGTAAAGAACTGGTGGTCCTTCTTCAAAACTCATATGAAACAAATCATACCTTTTGCATGGATTCCAACAAACACTATTTGTTTTGACTCTTTTGCAGGGCGTGGCTCTCCGTGGCCCGCAGAGCACACCCTCCCTGTTAAACCTGCCAATGGTTTCAGACACCACTAGCCTCTCCAGCTTTTGCTGAAATGGTTCCCAAATCCAGGTTGTAATGAAGCAAGAGTGATGAAGGGTCAGTGTGTTTTGTAGCTGTCGTTGACACTCCTCAGCCAAACAGATGAACGCTCTCTCCTGGAGTCAGGACGTTAAACCCGTTTTAAGAGGGCCACACTAAGAGGCCCCTTCAAATAACACAGGTCATGCATGCCCTTCTGAAAGGTCCTGTATTGGCAGCAGCATTTTCCCAGGCCCCAGGGGCCACCCATGGAAAGCAGACAACATCCTTGCTGCCAAGAGTTTTCAGTTCCCCTCGGATAATGGTTCCTCTTAGGCAAAGCTCCCAGGATGAACCTCTAAAAGCTAATTTCTATTTCTTTCAGATTCTTACCCCAAACAAGATTAATCTAACTGTGTTTGACTCTCTAATCCCTCTACCTGGGATTATCAGAAAGGAAAAACCAAGGTAAAACCAAAATAGGAAACGGCTGGAGCAGCTGGGCTAGTTAAATGTATGCAGAGAACATGCATGTTCTGTAAATTCCACTTGGGCTTGACTTCTTTCGTTCCTACATTTCAAGCCCTTGCTTGAGTCTTGGGGCCCTGTGACAGGTTGACGACACACAGCGCCCACCTAGGGCAGTGCTGTGGAACTGCATGAGGCTTGGAACCGCTGCTCTACAGCAAGGTGGCCGAGTTCCACACACAGCACAGCCCGTGGTTTAGTAAGTCTCCCAGGAGGTGCCTCGTTTGCTCTGCTTCTCTCATATGCTAATAACACTAATCATGCCCTCGCCCACGTATACAGTGCCCTGCAGAAGGAGGTCGACAGGCTCTAGGGCAGCCAATCAGCCATTTCCACGAGGCCCTGATGAAGTGTGCAGTAAACCACCGTATTTGGTAAATTGAGCAACTGATGCAGAAACTCAACCCTGACGTCACAGTGCATCAGTGTGGGCCAAAGCCAGCGTGGCAGTCCACCTGCCTCCTGCTCCAAGAATCACCACCCACGGCTCAGTGGCGAAGACCTCAGCAGGTGCGTGGACACCCACTATGCAGTCTTACATTATGGCTCAAGTGTCTGGCGTTTGGGTTTACAGGATGCCATGGGCATACTGAGATAAACGTCATTTGTGTGATTTTAGTTTGTGGAGAAAGCAAGCTGATGAGTTTGCTTGCTTAAAATAAAATGTTAAAAATTGATGGCTCTTCATGCTGTTTCTAAAACTACAGCTTATCCCAGACGTTTATATTGCTTCACTCCCCTGTGATCAACTACATCAGACAGTAGTATCCCCCAGCCTGGCAAGCTGAAGCAAGCACACGTTTACAAGGCACAGGTACGCTCCTGCTGCTAAACACAAACAGGAATCACATGGGACAGGTCTAATTAAAACATAGAAAAGCAGCTGTTTGTGTCCTGGAACGAAATGCTGGGAAGGTTTCCCACAGCAAACTTGTGTCATCTGAGAGCACAAACTAGACTGGAGACATGGTTTAAAGAGAAAAATTGTGCAAGGCAGGCAGGCGAGAAGAAAAGGAAAGTAAAAGAAAAAGCAAGAGCGAGCCCAGCTTACAGTATTCCTGCTCCTAATGGCCCAGCATCCATTGCAGGGGCTCCACAAATACCTATGGGTGGCAGAGCCGCCACTCTCTAGCACAGGGAAGGAATGCCTCTTGGCATGTGGTCCCTACAGCATGTGCACCAGAGTCACTGATCACTGTGGAAACCCGTTACAAACGGGGAGTCACTGCCTTTGTGCTTTTAACCAGCACACTCGAGCTGGAAAACCACTGATTCAGGAAAGAGAAAAGTCACTAAAAAAACAAAAGCAGTCCTTCCCTTCCCATCTTCTCCCCCTGCCCTTCCTGGCATAGAGAAAATGGTGCCAGGGTCTAGGGCAGGGAGGCTGGAGCACCAACACAGGTGCCCCCGCCAGGCTCTCCAAGGAAGGGGGCAGGGTCTGGGCGGGGAGACAGAACAGCTAGGAGACTGAGCAGACTGAGCAAATACCCCAACTGACACAGGGTTAATACCTATGAGGATGAAGGGAGCTAGGTTCTTGCTGCCTGAGAAGGGATTTGTATGCACAGAGAAAGGCTGGAAAGAGCCTTGAGATACTAGATTAGAGACTGAAGCACATGGATCTTTAAAGCAGAGACAGAGACGGACAGATGGATGCGGCAGTGGTTCCCAGCGTGTGTGTGGATGAGGACGGATGGACGGGTACATATCCAAACACACAGGTCTCCTGACTGTCTCCCCAGAGGGCCTAGAAGCACTGACACCCACAGGCAAACAAGCGCTCTTGAGCACCCACATCTTAGTTTCTAAACACCACACAACACTACAAGGAACCAGGACTCCTGGGTGAAACCGCTGGGCTCAGGGATGAGGCGGGCGAGTACAAGGTGAGCCTGGGAACATCTTGTCATGCCGAAGTACTCAATTAGTGATAAGGACATCAAAAAAGCAAAAACAAAAAGCAGAAACAGAGAAACACAAAGGGCTCCAAATAGCCAACTGTGGACAATTAAGGCATTAAAATAGAGTATCAGTTTATAACCCAATGAATCTAGTAAGATTTCATAAATTCATATGAAATAAACCAACAGGGAAGAATGGAAAGAAAGTTCTTCCTGACAGAAGGACACCTGATAAACACAGGAGGAATGGTGGAAGTGGGTGCCCACCATCAGACAGCCGTCATGGCAGGACTCGCCTGGGGGGGCTAAGGCCACAGGAAGTCCAGTGAGAACAGGCACTGGGCCACATCAGGACGTCTCCCACCAAATGCTCCTCAGAAACAAAACTTCAAATGGTGACTTTTCACTAGTGAAACATCCAGACACCACCTCACCAAGAGGTCATGTGGGTTCTGAGGTAAGTCATGCTGGTGAACTGTGGCCCCGCTCCCGCCAGCCACCTTGTGAGTGAGCTGTTCCGTCCCACAGCGCCCTGGAAGCCGCTGCTGAGAGCCAAGGGCAGCTCCCAAGAAACTCACTCTAAGTAGATACCAGGATTACAGGGTCAGCCACTTTCTACATTACAGGCCGAAATTAGATGATGCCCCAAGAAAGCACACTGGGGAAAGAACTTAATGCTTTTTGGCACTCACATAATATTATAGATCTGTCCAATTTTCGTTTTTCCTATAAAAAAGCCTACCACTTACCTATACAGTTCCTGATAAACTAGATAACCAAATTAGCTAATAAACATAAGATACAAAATTAAGAAGCATAATACAAAGTTTACTATTTTTTAATTCCATGAGCAACATAAAATAGTGCTAAAAAAGGGATCTTGTTAGGTAAAAAGGTGGCTAGAAAAACAAACATGAAGATAATCAGCTTTCATGGGCAAGGGATTGGCCATATCCTGAAGCACATATTGTAGCCCATCGTGTCTGCTGAATCTGCCCGCAGACACTAAGGGGTCAAAGGGCCTGGGCCCAAGGACATTAGAGTGACAGCTGTTTGGTGAAGCAGGAACTCAAGTGCCAGACTGAAAAGCAAATGGCCGATGTCTTCCCTACAATTTTGACAAGTTGTGGATGTAGTTCAAATCAGGGAAGATTTGGATTTAAATATTCATGAAGCATCTATTCTGTGCTCAGCCCTCTGCCAGGTGCTGCACAACGTTTGCTCGCTGAAGCCTCCCTGTCTAGTATGATAGATGTTCATTGTTAAGAGTGGGGGAAACTCTGCTAAGAGCAAGCACGCCCCGAGTTCCTCCCCTCCAGAAATTAACTAGCATCATACAGGCAGATTGGTTGGAAAGGCCAGATAAATGCTACACTTAGATTTCTCAAATAGCCAAGAGCTTTACATACTGAAAACACAGTGTGTGCTTTTCTACCCAGAAAATGAGGCTGCCTCACATTTTCCTCTTTTCCAGAAAGTTCCATTCAGGAAGATTAAACTGAGTTTGAATAGACTGAACAGCATACAAAAATATACTTCCTAAATACATGTAGACAAGAAAATTGGAATTTCATTTGTTTTAGCAGATGAAGATATAAGCACCTTAAAGGAAATGCACAAATGTCACAGGGATGTGAAAAATGTGCTCACTGCCAACCATCCTGTTTTACTTACTAGTCCTTCCCCTTTCCCCACTCACCCAGTTCATAAGTTAAAAGGAAACTGCAATTTAGCACAAAATCTGTGAAAGATTTTTCTAAGCCAGCCAAAACTTCACTTTTTTTCAGCTTTGGTGGTATGACATAAAAACACTGCTTTGCAACTGAAGTTGAACTGACCACTTACCTCGGAATAAGCAAGGGTGATGTGCTCATATATTCCCTGGTGGTGGTGAATGGCATCCTCCAGATCCTGCAGCTCTGAGGGAAGGTCCACCTCCCCACAGGCTTTACACCATGAGTCCACGTTGCTCATATACTTGAAAGGTAAAAAAAAAAAAAGATTATTTCTATCAATGGCAACTCATGCTGAGAAATGGATAGTTTTTAATGTGGCTTTGAAACTTGGGCTGCTGAGACAGAATCTAGGAATGCAACATTGGCTGAATCTCCATCTCAAATGGCACTACCATGAGCTTGCAGTTGGTTCCTGGACTCTGCCCCAGAGCTTAGGTTCTGGCAGGACTAGGGCTGGGCCCAGGAAGCTGCATGTGAAATGACGGCCTCCAGTGGCTCTGTGGCCTGTCTGGGAGCACCCCTGGAGCAACTCTGCCCCATGTTATCTGTTTGACTTTCCACCCCTCATCTGAATCCGTGCTTCCGACTGCCCTGCTTGCCACAGAGGGCACAGAGGTCTTGGCCTCAGCAGGACTGCGGCCTCCCCAGCAGCTGTGGTCCAGCCTGCTGGCTTTCCTTTCATGCTGAAATGCTAACAGAAAGCCAGAGATAGCTGAAATCACAGGAGGAAGAGCAGCTGGCCCATACTTCTACCTTTTCAAAAGCAGACACATGCAGGAACGAAAAGGAGGCTGAATGCAGGCTGCCCACCTCCTCAGCTGCACCCACCGGAGGGAAGGCTGGCGCCGCAGAGCCACGCAGGCTTTCCCACCTTGCACCCCAACGAGAGGGGCCTCCTCGGCCGTCCAGCCTGCTGACCACCATTCCAAGTTCTCCACTGCCACCCCCACAAGCCCAGGATTCATCAAGAGCTGAGAAATCACTGCCAAATTTCCTAGGGAGAGCCTAGCAGTATCCATCACAGTTAACTGTCAAAGGCAAGCAATGGAGGCCCAAAAAAGACTCTAATTCAATTAAGCCAAACAGACCCAGACACATTTCCCTCGATTTCAGTGCTCACTCCAATTCTTTGCCATCTTTTTACTCACCAGAATTGCAGAAGGGGACATTTCAGAATGGGGTGACTGATCTGCCAGGCAGGAAACTATGCTATGATTCTCTTAAAATACACATGAGAATGACCTCCCAGTTACTGATGACATTTTCAGGAACTTAAAATATACAAGTCGCCCAAGTAATAATTATTTATAAGAAATCCATTTATTATTAATGTATTGGCTCAGAAATATATCTGCATGTAAATCCTAGAGCTTGAAACTACTTCAGACAGGATTATCCATCACCTGATAGCATCTGATGGCTTCAAACATGACAAACCAGAGCAAGCTCAGGGGACAGCTGTATTACCTTACCTTAGGTGCCTTCCTAACACCATCAAGGCAATGGAAGTAATCATCAAGTCACGTCACACCTCTTCCCCTCTGCATATATGCAAGCACGACTACCTAGGTCTACTTCAAAGTATTTATTGGGTGGAGTGCTCTACACATGTTGATTATAGGCCAGGCTCATGATGCTGAGTATTCTCGATCTCTACTTCAGTCTATCTTCTTCCATTACTGCGTTTACCGCCAAGTACGAGATTACTGTGAACATTTTCCAAATATGAACTGACTGAGGTTAACCAAGGTCATTAATAAACCATCAGATCACATCAGCAAGTAACTGTTGCTGTATGTTGGCCATTGCAACAGGCCCAACACAAAGCCGAGTCACAATACAGTCTGAAGAGGATAAAATGCTTCTGCTATGACAAGATGTAGACAAGTTTTAGTTATATAATACTTCACAATAAGCAGGAATATCAGACTAATGTATCACTGTTATCAAATTATCAAAATATATTCGACTCCAGTTTTTGAAGCAACCAGTAAAGAGAAACTAAATCAGAGAAGTTTTATATATGCCTGTAGTAAAAGTAACTTATTATTTCTTAAAGTGTTCTGAGAGGGTATTGATTATACATAGCTGAAAAACTGCAGCCAGGTTCGAAACACACAGGGAAGGAAGGCTTGCCAGGTGGAAATCGTGTGGAGGAAGGAGTCTGCACATCTAAGTTCACTGGGCTACAATATTCCAATGGTGGAAATAAACCTGTCTATGGTTTTAGACAACTTGAGCACCCCACAATTTTCATCTTTTATTGGTGAGATGGCGACCCTAGACTTGAAAAGGGTGAGCTCCAGGTCCTGAATGCTTTTTAAAAGGCTGATACCCAAAGGGTGTGCACCCAGTGCCATGAGAGCACCAGTCCTCACTCAGAGAGCCGAGGAGGACGCTGTTAACAGGTATCCCACAAAGAAAAGGCATGCTGGGGTCAAGTTTGGAGCCAAAAATTCAATAAAATAGACCCTATTGGAGCCTTTAATATGATAATGTGCAGAGTGGAATTGGGGGATGGGGGACCTGGCATGCCAGTTACCAGACTTCTCTGGCCACACTCTCCCCCCAACATATACCTATTATCTTCTTGAGAAACACTGTCTGAGATGGCAACAATGGGGGAATATGTGCAGCACAGAGCCTGGTGCTTTGTAAAGGATAAGAACAGAGGGTGGCTCCTATACCCTACTGCAATCAGAGCAGCCAGTTTAGTCTGACACTTCATTAGACCCAAGTATGTGCACACATGGTATCTGGCTGGCCTGAGGGTAAAGACAGGAGAGTGCAAGAGAATTCAATGCTTCTCTGTGAATTCAAATCAGAATCCAGCTAAGGACTGGGGACCCTGATGAGTGGCAGGCTGGTGACTTTTTAAGATTATTGCTGAATAGAAGATGAAAGAGTCTGGGTCAGCCCGTCTGCAAAACCGAGGCAAGCCTGGATTTGGGCAGAGTGATGAATACACACAGCTTTAAACAAGAGAGCCCCGGTCATTAATAAAGATTTTCACACGCACTTATCCCACTGCTCTCCATCTGCTGGTTGAGTGGGCTTCCAATTTGGGAGCTCCTTGGACCCCTGGCCTACTCTGCCTCCCACCACCCCGGCTGGGATCCTAGCAGCTAGTGAATTTCACTCCTACCCACCTGTCATCGCACTGCCAGCTCGTGATGAAGCCACAGCTGAGCACAGGTGGTTAGCCCAATTTAGGAGACAAAGAGACAGAAACTCCCTAGAATGTGACTTGATAAAATATGCATTTAGAAAGACTTTCTCCTCTTTGAAAAATAACGATTGGTTGAAAATTCACATATATTTATAAAATAGATATGCGGATATATGAAGTCCAACTTAAGCATTCTTTCTTCTAATTTCCTCATTTTCTGTTTTCACTTCTAGAAAATGTTACCCTACTTTTTATTTTATCATTTCCACTTCCTGAGTTGTAATTGACACTCTATTTCTCCTAGTTTCTCCAAGGTGATGGACTCCCTCTCCTGCCCGGGAAGTCATGGGAGGGAGGGTGCATCTTGTGACAGCACCAGCAGAGAGACGAGGAGACAGGTCCAGTTTGAGCCGAAGCAGGCCAGTGCTCACTATAAGCACTTTAGATCTGCTTTCATGAATACCTTTTTCTTTATATATATATATTTTTTATTCCAATTCCTTTCTACTCCATGAGAATCTTGTTTTTGTTTTACTATGAGAATCAGGCCTACGCTTTTAATAAAGTGAAACATGAAAATGGGAGAAATCACATGGGTGTTAATTGCCTTAGAAATTCAAAAGTGATACTCTAATATTCTTACTATTTTGCTCTGAGTTTCAACCCAGACACATGATAAAATTATGTAGATGGTAAAGTCTGGTAAGTTGTGTTTACAGTAAATGTAACTTCTAAAATTTTTTATGGAAAGTGAAACTTAGTAGGATTATTAATCTAAGTGCTTTGCTTGTGAAAGGTCTAAAGACTGCCATAGACCTCGACAAAGTCTCAGCATGGTCGAAGCACTCCCCAAACAGAACACATGGACAATAGTGACACCAGCCCCATCTACTTCACTGGGTTGATTTGAAGATGAAATAAGATTTTTTTGTTGTTGAAGAGCTGTGTAAATTTTAATAAACTACACAAAGGCTGGTTACTTTATTTTTGGCTATTTTCAAATTAAAGAGATTCTTAAAGTCATAGATACAATGAGATGACCAGATTTCTGGTTCCCTCTGAAGGTGAGCCACCACTGGCACAAACAGGTCCTCCTGCAGGGATGGAAATGTGTGTCTGCTCTGTCAGGTGTGCAGCAGCCACTAGCCATGTGCTGCTCTCAAACATTTGAAATGTGGGTATTATGGCTATGGAAGTGAAGTTTAACTTAATTCTATTTTTAAATTTCATTAATATGTTGTATTTAAGTAACTTTAATGGCCACAGGTGGGAACCGGCTATCATACTGGACAGTGCAGCTCTAGATTGTTTCTATTTTAAATAGTAAAAATTGGAGATTCTCAGGTGTAGTAAAATCAAGTCACTTTAATTCTTTGTTTCATAAAAATATAAGTTTAATAACATTTGCTATTGAAGCTCATTAATATAAAGGGACTGTCCAGTGGATATGTCACATGACCAAAAGAAGGGATGGCTAGAGCCTGAACACCATCCACTGGGAAACCCCAAACACTGTGGTCAGACTGTGTGAACTCATCATTCTGATCCCTTCGTTGGAGAGGACATGAGGGCGAGACATCTTCAGAAGGTGTCACATCTACAGAACACCATTCTCATCTAGTCTTAACCTCAAGACTTCTGTACATACAAACCACAAGCAAATACTAATGCCGGAACAACCACAGAGACAGAGGAGTCGGGCTGGGAGGCTCGGTGCACACATCTCCCTCAATGGGCACTGTGATCCTTACAGGGAAGGCTGCTTCCTTCAGTAAGACCACTAACCACCGCATCACGCGCTGGAGCCCTCCACCCCCAAGTCTGATTTAAATTCTTAATGAGAACGCTGGAAGGGGGCTATGGCAGAAACTTAATTTATGATATCCATGTTTCAGGCCTTTTCCCTATTAAGCCTATGAAAACACCACTAAAAGGCAAAGCGTTTTTAAAAAGGGAGCAAAGTTGACCTAATTCTTCTCCTGGGAAGAGGAAACCTACTTAGTAGATGTGAGCTTCCTCCATGCATTCGAATTTTAAGGATCTTGCTTTTATTCAGTGAAGGAGAAGATACATGACATATTTTTGCTTGTGAGTAAGGAAACACCTTTGGAAGATGTCCTAATGCCTGTCTGCGCCTTTCAGTTGCCTGGGCAGGCCCCAATGCCCCAGTCAAGGGCTTTCACTTCATCTGGCCCCTCTGTCCTGAAGCTCTACCTGTCTTCTCCTCTGGCCCCTGGATATACACAGAGCCCACAGACACTGTTACATTTTACACAGGATCCCATGAAATTCTGTTCCATGATGTATTCACCCACCTTAGTTTCCTTCACATCCATAATTTATAGCCACTCATTTTATCCAAATAAAAACACCCCAGGCCCTTTCAATTCTGCTGCATGTTTGAAATTTTTTGTAATAAAACACTGGGGAAAAATGCCCCATGGCACCCACATTTCCAGATTATTTTTTCAGAAGGCCAGAACAGCAATTCATCTTCCGGGTTTATTTACAATTCTAAATCATGCCATGTTTATGGAAGAGATTTTCCCTATGTGCTGTTATGCTTCAGACTATCTGTCATTCACCCAAGCAGCTTGCCCTGTTTCAAATTTATTCATATCACCTGAACGGACCTCTCTGGGGGCCTGCTCCCAATCTGCACACTCTCCTCCAGGGCTTGCTGCACCCCATACCATGTTATAGTCCAGACCACACATGTGCAGGTACAGCCCATCTTCCCACTCATGGGGCATCCAGTGAACGATACACTGCAACCTTGGACAATGACAGGGACCAGAGGTGGCCAAAGAGTCATGTGGGCAGTGCTGTTTTATGCTGAAAGGGGTTCCTTTACTCAAAAAAAAAAAAAGTTTTTATGTCTGGGCACCTTTTCACTTTTTATAAAAGGGTTGAATTCATAAGGTTAGAAGCAGAAAAATCTCACTACTGCAACCCGCAAGTCCCTTCTTAGAGCTTTCACATGAGGCGATTAAGATCTATTTTCTCTTTATATTCCACTCAGTTTCCTCTCTTGCTTCACACTTAAAGGTTTCTAGAGTTGAGATCACTAGTAATTAGCATCTCATGCAACGGCCTCACCCAAACCCAGGCAAGCTGGGGCCTCTGTCTTACCTTCACTGACTTCAAGCCTCAACAGAGACTATTTCTAGATTCAAGAGATACAATTTCTTTCTTAGAAGCATCAGTGTAGATCCCTATGAATGTGAGTTTTTCCCAAGAATTGGGCATTCTGTTCCTTGCTGCCAAAGCATCCTAATTAGAATACTAGGGGCTAATGAGGAAGAGGAAAAGGAGAAGCTAGAGGAGGGGGGGAGGAAGAGGATCAGTGGCTACCAGTCATTAGTACTTATTGTATACATCAGGCACAGTGCAGGGTGCCTAATTCTAATTATCTTATGATAAAAGACCCCTCTCAAGTAGATTCTTATATTTCCATGTTACACTGAGAAAACTAAGAAAGAGAGTTTAAGAACTTGCCTAAGGTTACACAGCAAGAGGTAGGAATGCTGATGTTTGATCTCACAGCTGACTGACTTCAGAGCTCAGATTCTTAAGCACAGTAAGTGCCCCACAAAAGGCCTCCAGAATCCGGCCCCATGTTGGGAGGTCCTAGAGGAGGAGGAGGAAGTGTTCTGGGCCCCATCTGGTGCCCTGGGGTCCCAGGAACTGACCTTCTCAGCCTTCTGGTGGAAAATGGAGGACATGTCCAGCAGAGTGCTCCGCTCATCCAGGGCTGCCGCAAACGCCTTCCACTCCTGCTCCAGCTGATTTGCAATCTGCTTGATCTGCTGAGAGGCATAGTGGCCCGATTCCACCAAGCGATTTGCCACTGACATGATGCGGTTTATGTTTACATACACATTCTGCGCAAGGGGCAGAAAAAGAGGGCTCATTAGGGGAAGGGAGACGCGACACTTCTAAGAATGGCATCTTCTGCAGCATGGCCTACTAACCTTAAAATTATATTTTTAACAGCAGAATCACCTGGTAAATAATAGTATATACACTGCTATCTGGATTTCCATGAACTGTAAGTATTGGTTTCAATGTCTATTTTTAAGACTGCAAAACTACAAATCAACTAGCTGAAAGGCATATTATTAGGCACAAAGCAATCAAACAAACGAGTGGGTGCACACAGATACACCGTTACTCACTTCGTGGCTTCCAATCCTGAACAGGTCCAGATGGTAAGCCTACCGACAAGCAGTCACCCAGAACTGAAGGAGCCCAACACTGAAGTTTTTAACTGGAATCCAGAAACTACGAACTATGTCCTTAGCAACCACAGGCTGTTCTGTGTGAAACAAGCTCTCCTTTCTACAAGAGCCCAAGTTACCCTTCTGGTGCCATCAGAAAATATTCTGTAAATGGATCCACTTTCTCTGAGGAATATGAATTGGGGCACAAGCAGAACAATGCTGTGTTCAGATTTTAAATCAAGCTTTTCTACTCGGCGGAAATGCCTATCTTCAAGACCATCAGTTTACTGCAAAAATAAGGGTGCGAGTCTTAAAAAAAAATGAACTTTTTACTGCAGAACAGGTTCTCACTATGGTACTTCCCTTTTCACCTTCAATCTCCTTTCAGGGTTATAGGACAGCGAAAAAGGGGAGGGGACCGCACACCTTCCGCAGCCCTGAGCAATACTGTTCCTCTCGATGAGTCCCCCAAAGCCTGCACACACTTTTGCCTCCTCCAGATCTAATGACCCAACCTGTCCCCCTATGGTCCTCTGGGCCAACCTCCCAACCTCCCACTGCCTAGCCCCTGGACCCCCACCCCCCGCCAACCAGCCTCTCCACTGGCAGTTCGTCTGCAGCCACCCAAGTAAGTGTCCTCAAGAACCCACTTGTTTATTCTCTCCTGGTGCCTTCTGTCATTCATTCTTCCTCCACTTCTGCCCCAAACCTAAACTAGGTGAAGCTGCCTTTATCTGGGATTAGACAGCCACAGACCCCAGCTGCTGATTTACTTTTGCAGCCGGAACCAGCTAACAGATGTCTTGTGCCTAAAGTGGCAGGGAGAAAGGACACTTTGTCAGGCTGTGACAGCCAGCTGAGGCCACGGTCAGTGGCGGACTGCCTTCCTGGGCTCATGTGGCACCGATGCCCTAACCAGCATCCTTTAAGTCAAAAGTGATGCCTCCCCTTTTCATACACACTCTCTCTCTCTCAAGTGACAGGACTAGACTGGCTAATTTTTGCTTTCTCTCTACCCTTAAAAGAAAAGCATCAGCCAAAAGGTCTGTTAGGAAGAACAGAAACAGGTACCCTCTGTGAGGATCTGGAGATGAGCCCTTGGAATGGAGAGCATCAGTCTGTGTGTCACATCTCCTGTATCTCCCAACACTCACAGCACAGACAAAGGACACAGTGGCACGTGGCCACAGTCAGCCACCTGAACGCAACAGGGCAGTGCACAAGTCTCTGCATTAAAAATACCTAGGCCTAGGTTCTTCTCATCATAGCTTTAAAGAATCTGTGATACTAGAATAAGCATAATTGTCAGGATCCCTTAATATACTTCCTTTAAAGATAGCTTTGCATAGTGATATTTTTATTTTCATTTTCTTTGTCAAAAAATGTTTAAAACACTGAAGATAGTACAAGGAAGGACTGAAGGGTAATAGGTCCTTGTTTGCTAAATAAGAGTCCTGGACAGACACCCAGGATTCATAGAGGTGTTGAGGACAAGGAATGGGAAAGGCCTCCCAACAGCTGTCACCCAGCACAGCGCAGGGCTACCACATTCTTTTTAAATTAAAATTGTAATTGTGAAGTAATTATAGAAATTAAAAAATAAACTAAAACCTAAAAAAAAAAGGCCAAGACCTCACTCATATTTTTTATGAGCTTCTTACTTAAAAATATTTTTTTTATTAAGGTATCATTGATATACAATCTTAATGAAGGTTTCACATGAAAAACATTGTGGTTATTACATTCACCCATATTATCAAGTCCTCCCATACCCCATTGCAGTCACCGTCCATCAGTGTAGTAAGATACCAGAGAGTCCCTACTTGTCTTCTCTGTGCTACACTGTCTTCCCCGTGACCCCCCACACACCATGTATACCAATCATAATACCCCTCATCACTGATAATAATTACCACTTATCAAGTACAACTGTGCATCGGCACTATGCTTACTATTTTGCACACACAGACTAAGTAAAAGTAATGTAACACCATGGAAGGCAGGTATTATCCCCACCTTATAGACCAGGACACCGAGGCTCAAAGAGAATAAATGGGAGAGTCAGAATTAGAAACCTCCACATTCATAATCTACACTTCTGTCTCCCACACCTGGCTTCTTTTGAGTCCTAAATCCATCCCTAATAATGCCGAGGGGTGGGAGTACGTTGGGTATGTTTTCTGTTCTAGTTTTTCTAAAATATATCTCAATATTTCTAGTTTTTTAAAGTATGTGATATAGTGGACTGAATATGCCTTTTGCCATTAGCCTAGGTTTCAGAATATTTTGAAAAATTGACAGGAATTTTTTTACAAAGAAATTCTGAGAAGCTTCTCCCAAAAGCTACCATTACAGCTTTCGTTATCTATGCCTAGGTTTGATACCTTCAACCAGAAACACTCTTAGCTCAAACTCTACAACAGGTATCAAACTTTTTTGATGTCTATACAGAACTTTCTGATAAATTTTACCTTTGAAAATACCTAACTTGGAGCGCCAAACTTTAATTAAATGGCATCTCACTGAGTTAATTCAAACAAAGACCCTCTCCTCACGCTGCTCCAATGCCCTGTGGGAAATGTCCTCAGACCCAGGAGGGGTGCTTCTCCTGGCGGCGGCTCCAAGGCTGGACGGAAACTCCCCGTCCCTGAAGAGGGGGTCTCTACAGAAGGAACCACGTATCCGTAGAAAAAACAAATCCTTTTATTTTAGTTATATGAACTCCAAAAATGTAACAGAAGTGCTACTAAAATCCGTTGTTCTTGTTGTTGCCCTACAGCAACCCCTACTTGGTCACCACAGGCCAAGGTGTCAAAGAAATCAACCTCGGAGAGCCAGTGGATTCCAGGCAAGGCTGGCGTCCAGACCCCAGTCCGTCAGTGCAACTTGGAAGGAGATCTCCTGTTTTAGAAGATCAGGAATGTGCACTGGGGTAAGCAGCAGGTCAGCGTATGCCTTCGTCGTGAAGGCAGCCAGCAAAACAGCAGGCCTGTTCAGGACCCTGACTCGGCCTCTGAGCAGCTCTTCCAGAGCCCACGCAGGCTCCCAAGAGGCACAGCCCAGGAGCTGGCAGCAGAATGATGCATGTTGTGTTGGCCAAGTAACTGGCTCAAGTTTCAATGGTTTGTCTGTTTGCTTGTCTTCCTTTTTGTTTAGAACTTAAAACAAGCCACAGAGATGCTGCTAACACCCAGAACGCACGCTAGGAGGTTAACTGCTACCACCAAGTCACTAACTCTGAAGGCCCCACAGGGCCTCCTGGCAACGTGCTGAGACGTGACCTGGGTAAATACCTCTGCTTGCTAAGATACTTTCACGTACAGGATACATCTATCCTGACGTATCTTACCATACAATTCATGGCAAAGTGGTTGTGCTGCGTCTGAAGCTCCATTGCATGAGGATGGCTGGTTCCAATCTCAGTGTAGCTGTTCAGAAACAGGCCCTTGTTGTGTGTGATCCAGTCAAACATCTACCGGAATGAAAGAGAGAACCTGGAATCACTCCAGAAAGACACATGACTGACACAGGCCCAAGAGTGGGGCTAACCCAACAAAAGGCAGCATCCTTCCTCTGACAGCCGCTCAAGCACCTGGGCCTGCTGGTTCCGGGTTCCTAAGAAGTCAGTAGTTCCCCATTGACAGGATCTACAGGAAAACCTTACCTTCTGTGCTCCTTTGACAGATGAGGAATTAAGAAGCAGACAGGTAAAGAGAGGTACCCAAATCCCCGGGGCTAATTAAAACCCTGGTCTTCTGACTCGCAAATGTGCCCCCACTGCTGAAGTGAAATTAGGGATTTACAGGTCTTAGATGGGTTTTGCCCACAGACTACTGACAGCAATTCCAGTGACTAAAGGACTGTGCCCTTTAGTGCAGAAAGTGTATGTTTGTATATAAATATTATGTATATTAAAAACCCATGGCAAATGTAAACAATAAAATGTACCATAAAAATAAAATGGATTGGGAAAAAAATTTAATGATGACATCTCTCTTATGGTTTAATACAGATGCTACCTGGAAAAGGATGTCAATTACATTGTTCACAAAAGAGACATTTAAGGAGAAATAAATGACTGACAATTAGAAGAGCTACCATGACCTCAACTAGGTGGAATCCCAGAGTCTTCTGTTTTTCTAGTAATCGAAAGGCAGTTTTCCTAGTGAGCTTGATAAGGCACTACTTAAAACATAAGTACACCAACAGGTATGTTAAAAGTTTCCCAAATAATAGTTCTGAATAACCACCCTTTACAAGGTCCCTGTCTACCAAAGATTCCTACTGCAGTTTTTTTTTACTTTACTGTAAAATATTCATCTGTCCACAAAAAAAAAAATTCAGTGAGCTCAACTTAAGAGTGATCAATTCATCTATGGACATGGCTTGGAACACATTCCTATAAATAAGTGTCCTGTTTTCACATTGCTAAGACTGATAAGAATTCACTTTGACCAGCTGGTGTGTCTGGAGCACAAGATTAATACATAAGACCATAAGTAATTACTGCCCATATTTCCCAGAAGCTATCATTTTTAGCACATTGTCCTTTTCTTTAAAATCATACTCAGCAACAGATATGAATGATGTTCTGTCACTGGCTTTGTATGAGTGGAAGAACAGTTATCAGCAAAATACATACATACATAATTATTGCTTCCAATAACATAATCCTATAAAATTTTCACTCTTTCAATTGAAAATGAAAGACATTCTAAACCTAACTAGCAGAGCAGTAACTAATATCTAAAATAGCATTGCACTGTGCTGTGAGAAGAAAAACTGGAAAGCCAATGAAGTGGGATCTCCAACAGCTACCTGCTGGTCCCCCTCAATGCCAGGAACACGGCTCTCCCCTCCCGCACCTTCCTCTCCACCTTTCTCTGGCCAAACCACCTGGGCTGCTGGGCCCACCAACCCAGGCAGCATCCCTCCAGACTCACGTGTGTGCCCGTCACCACCCTTTTACCTTCTCGGCGTCCTGCTCAAACAGCCGCAGCTGGAAGCACTGGTCCAGCTTCAGTTTCCGCACGTGCCACATCTGGTGCAGGTGCTGCCGCGTCGAGTGCAGCCTGTCGAGCATGGCAGACACCTTGGGTAAGAGGCTCTGCAGGTCCGCGTTGCCCGACCCCGAGTTCTTTTTGGGAAAGCTGTCACTGCTCTGAATCCTCTGGAGCAGCTTCTGTCCCTCTAAATCCAAGTCTTCTATGGGGGCCTTAATCACCTTCTTTTTCAGCTGGGAATGTTCCTCGATCATATTCCGAGCCCCCTCTAAATCCTGAGGCAACTCCTTCTTAGCAAGGATGTCCTGAAGTTCCTCCAGCCGAGAGAGCATGTGGGTTGCATTGCTAATGTAGTCTTCAAAAGCAACTCTGATTTCAATCCATTCTTCATGGTTGTATTCCAAGCAGCCATCAAACTCAGGAGTTAGCTGAGAAGGATCAACTACTTTGGTAAGGCCTTCTAAAGAGACCATATTTGTCTTAAGGGGGAAAAAAATCACGCATGAGAAGATGAACTTAATTTATATGTTCTTATCATAATGCAATTTGCAATGCTTCATCACAGATTTTCAAACGTAAAGCAATCTGTTCATAGAAAACATAACATACCTTGTTCTTGTCCCCCCCAAAATAAATGTAGATTAAAGAAACATTAACAGTATACTCAGTGAAAGATAAATCCATTAGAGCAACACATATGTGAGTTGGAGTACCTAAAATTACAGAATCATATATACTTCATGAGAACTAAAGAAATAAGATTACTTTCCAAGAATGTGTAAGTTAACCCACTATCTTAGGCACATCTGCCAGGAAATACCTTAAATTGCAAGTACAAAGCAGATGATTCAGAAATTTCACTTCTATCAATGCATTCTCTTTCTGATCCACACCATTCTACCATCTCAGTCCCCACAGAAAACTCCGTAGGGGTTTCCTACTATCTGCATCAAGCTAGTGCCTAGCTCATGGGCTTCAAAAAGTCCTGTTAAGTGTCCCCTCCCTCTAAGGACACTTATCTGTGGGCTGCTTATTAATGATAAACACTGCTCCAACCAGACCACTCATCTTATCTTATTTCCACCTCTTATCAAGTAACAGGATATGAACAACTTTTTAAAAATTTAGAAGAAAGGTTTAGCAAGAAAGCTTACAGATGTACTTTTCATAAAGCTGAAGACAGAGGGAATATTTGATTCATGACTGAGCAGTCCAAGTGCTGTATATCCCAATCTGTACTACATTCCAATCTAACCGTGACAAAGTTTTAGTCAATTACAACCTAAGCAAGAAATCAAAACCTCACCCTCCCTCCCTATCAGGTGTAACGCAAGGGTTAATATCAGCCTCAGGCCTCAAGAAAAACACAGTGAGGAGGGGTGACTAAATATAAAAACAAAGGCAAAGGAAAAATTTATGGCCTCCAACAAAAAGATAAAACAGAGGAAGGCTGGTTTAGCCACCCTGTATCACCTGCAGCCTTATAAAACCTTAGAACTGCATCGCTGTGAGGGCGGGCACAGGGACCCACACCAGGCCACAGGGCCAGAGGAAGCCTTCCCCTAACCCAGCATAGGACCTGCAGTGGGACTGTGGGCTCGGTCGTGTCTCATTTGTTTGGACTTTTAATAACATCCACAGGAGCAATCATTTCAGAGAGAGAGGCTGGTGACGACATAGAGACAAGTTCAATAGAAGACCTGGTAGAGGTAACTTTAAAGGCCCAGAAGGAGAAATTGAAGTCAGATTAGCAAAACTTGGGCGCATTATATTGTCAAACCATTATTTTTGCTTAAGGCATAATTAAATACAATGCACTTTAAATTCTGCATCAAGAAAACAGTAAAACGTAATAAACTGTACTTATAGTGTATGAAGACAAAGGATTTCTGGTTTCATCTTTCACCTAAATCTCTCAAATGTAGTTTCAATTTCAAATTCAAACTAAATTCAGATTTCAGGTTGAAAATCAGTACCATGGAAAGAGACTTAAAAATGAAAGTAATACACACATGAAAACACAATGAAAAGTGTAATGTGTCACATAATGCCTCAGAATTAATGTGTGTGATGTGTTTAATACTATTATTGCTGTTTACATTCACAGAAACCTAATATTTGAACAGTTGCTAGAAGAAGCAATCTAGTCAACCAAAAATTATTTTAATTTATTACTAGAAAATATTCAAATGTTATTACAGAATATGGCATGAATCAAGTTTCAAGCTGGCCAGAATACTTTCTTCCCATAATCATCTCATTAGCCTAACTGCACCAAAGCCTCATGTCAGAACCTTGGTAGCTGAGGAGATCTTTACAGTGGACAAAAAGGTAAGCTGGCACTTGAGGGTTGTTTTTTACACTCTCTGAAAGACAGGGACCTTACGTGCTAATTGAATTCAGTACTCTGCACAGTTTTTAAAGGAGTATCTCCCTTTACATAAATGAGAGACCTGACACATGAAATACATGACAGACCATTCTCTCCAGGGCCAAGGACAGGATGCAAACTCAGTCTCTTCCATATCTTAGCTCAGGAAATTTGAAGTTGGATATTTCTCCCTAACATTTCCTTCTTCCCAAGGCTGAGGCAGTGATAATGGACCTGAAGCCACATAAAACCCACTGCATGACTGGGGAAGCTCTTCATCAAGTGCAGAGAGAGGCAACAGGCTTCTCCTGAGGCACAGCCAAACCCCTTAGAAGCCCCCCTGCCCAGAACCAAAGGGGAGCTGAAACCTAAGCCCGCCCCGGGTAGAACCATCTACTAGGGCAATGCAATAAGCAAACTGACTTGATAGTTTACTTTTACACATCATATGTATGTAAGATATGCAGTTCCCATTTAATATGTGGTTTTAAGAACCTATTATCAGCCTAAAATGGTGAGGGGAAAGTCAGCTTTTAATAAACCACACCTACTGGTTTAGTCGGTCTGGCTACATGTGGAAGTTACCTCAAATTCAAATTTAGAACTGCCAAAATTAGTCCTCTGCTTCTGCCAGAAGTTGTCCGGCTTGATTATCAGAGCAACGTGAATGCAGCCGGGAAAGGACTCCTGCAGTATCTTCAGCAGAGGCTTAATGGAGTCCCACTTGGACCCGCGCATGTCCACGATCACCGTGAATCCTCGCTTGCAGACTTCTTCACTAGAGACAAAGAGAAAACAGGCCTGACCCGTGTCACTCGTGCCACTTTCCCTGGTCCGAGCGCCCCCCTGGGTGGGGACAACTCTGCCTCCTTCATCCGGACATCCGTGGGCTACTACCTTCGGGTGGGGGCAGGCGGCCGGCAGAGGCAGAGGGAATCAGAGGGGAGAGCGGAGGTCTTACCTGCAGGGCCAGACTCTCTCACCCTCCCATGTCCTGAAAGAACGGAATCTGACTACACACCCATCGAGAGCAGTGACAGGGTTCAACTCCAAAATGTTTATTCATGGTTTTGCAACTTCTGCATTTCTCTTTAGGAGAAAACAATGACCACCCTACCCATTTCTTGTCTTTCCTGCACAACAGTTTGTACACAAACTGCCTAATAACTATTATAGGAAAGGTCCCTGGTGAGCACTGAGCAGGGACAGACGGTGACAGTGAGTGGGCAGAGGGACACGGGACGGGGGCACAGCCACCCCCAGCAGCATGCTGGCAATGGTAGGAGGTCTTCAGAGTTCCCTGCATCTTGTCCAGGGCCTTGAGCTGTCTCAGGGGTTCTCCGAGTGTGTCCCCGGCCCCTCTGGGGGTGCCTATGGGTAAGCTGTTTTCACTGTGATGCTGAGATTTATTTATCTTCCTCACTGGGTGGTACTGATGGCCCAACCACTCTGGTGGTAGCACAGCAGCCCTGAGCACAAATCAAGGCAGCGCTGGGACCCATCCTTCCTCTCCACATTCTGATAGCATAAACGAACAAAGAAAAAAAGCCAATTTCTCCAAAGAATGACCTTGATGGAGCAATATGACTGATTTCATTAAACCTCAACCCCTGGGTACACAGTAAACAGATGTAATACACTTTTCCAATAAACAAAAAACAAAGAGGGAAAGCGTCCTTAAACACAGGCTGAAGATCCAGTGTCCCACTTGGTTGTAGTCAGTGTTACACATGGATTTGTGATGGCTTCAGAACCGCCTTAGGCTCCAGAACAACCCTCATCCTGTTACAGGATGGCCTCCCTGCCAGGTTCAGTCCATGCAGGCTGCTCGGGCTGCTGCCAGGTATTTCCCACATAACGACTGCCTGCAGGGGCTCTGCAAACATACCTAAGACCTCATAGGCACCCGATGAGAATTTAGGTTTTCATCCAACGTAAGTACTCACTTTGGGAACATTTGACATTTTTTGGCCTCAGGTAATCACCCTGAGAAATGAGCCTAAATTTAAAACTCAGAATATTAATTGCTATCACTAAGTGATGGTAAAAAGCCAAAAATATTTTAAGTCAAAATTAAAACCAATTTCATGCTCTCTCTTACCCTCTACCCTGTACCTTCTCCCCCACTCCCCACTCTCTTTTCCCTCTCTCACTCACACAAACACACACCAATTTTTCCTTGTCTTGAGTTATACCATCAGTGGAACTGATATTCCAAGGTTCACAGATATAAAGTTCCTATGACAACTACACTGTGTAAGAAGCACATCACAAACATTCCAAAAAACTCTGGTGACAGAGCCAAGGAGACGGCAGCTTACAGTCCTAGGAGAGCGGTGTTGAAAGCATCAAGAAAAAACAGACTGATCCAGCAGCCTATTATCAGTCAAACGTGGAAACCTGCTAGGAAAACTCTGATTAACTTCCACTAACTGCTTCTATGCGAGCATGAACTGCAAGAGTTAACACTTGGCTCACACCCTCCTCAGGCAATCACTCCTCCCTCCCCTCGCAAGCATCAAGCAGGTCCTGGGCCACAAATGGGAAACACTACAGGGCTCCTTCACAGATCCGAGAGGTGAACTGTGCACAGTCTGGCAAGATTCTACTCCATAGAAACTTCAGGCTCCAGAGGCCCTGAGGCAAGAAAGACCACCTGAGCTGGAGGTATGCTATTGCAGATTCACATTCTGCTACCAAGCCCCAAAGACAGGAGACTATAAAGCATGGCAATATCTTTATTGTTTTATTGGCTAATGTCTGCAGACTGCACTTGAAGCTTCAGTCTTCATCCTAACAGGATAAATCCTCTGGCAGCCAGTTTCTCTCCACATAGCCTGCACAGTAGACACACAAAACTACAAAGTCCCTCCACTTGAAAGGGGCTTAAAAGGAATCTTGAGTAACTCCACGCTTAACAACAGGAACAAGCTGGAGGACAGCACAACCTAAAGGTGCCCTGAGTGCGCGCAGCTTACAGAAGGATTAACTGCTCACCTTCTTCCACAATCAAGCCGTTAGTTTACCCAGCGATTTCCCAACTAATGGAACAGCACATTAGCTGGCCTGGGAGTGCACAGCCTGTCTATCCATCCGTCCTCATCAAGATAAAAGCCAGACGTTAGTGCAAAAGCAGTGGTTTGCAAACACCCTCAACTTTGGTTATATTTATGAGCAGCTGACAAATGTGTAATTGCCCACAGACAGGCTCCAAGCCAGTGCTCCACCGAGAGACACTGCTCACTGTAAAAGGGGGCTTGTTTACCAGTTAGGTTAGCAGTTTTGCCTGAGAGCCTCCCCCTTTATCTGTGAGATAAAGAAAACCAATGAAGGGCTCTGGAAAAGAGAACCTCTTTTTTCTTTAGTTCCTAGATGAAGAAAAAATTACCTTTTTCATATGAATGCTCATGAATAACTTAAAACATATTTCATTATTTCATCAGTGACAGAAGACAGTCAGAGTGGTTCATCCATTTAGCTACTACAAATCATTCTAAAGAAGGCAAAATGTTCTAGAACACGGTTAGTATACACGTAACTCAAGCAACAAGAGGAGTAAATACCTAGAGGTGTACTGAGATGGATGCTGTTTTCATCACTGTGCAGGAATCGCAATTATGCCGAGAAGTCCACTGTGACTTGTTTTTCCTACACACACTTAATGGAAAGTTTCCTTGCAAATCAATGCTATGAAAAACATTCTGTTACTCCAATTGTTTTTTTCCAAGGGAAGTGGGAGAGGAAGGAAGGTGGTCCAAGTAATAATGCTCAGACTAGTCACCACTGCCTGCATTCCATGTTTAACTCCATGGGCCCCATTTGTAAGATTCACACAGACCATCTAGAGACAACTCAGAAGAAAAACAAGACATCCGGCTCTAGCAGCTGCCTGGCACATGTCAAAAGGAAAATAACTGAAGGAAAGTAGAAGCAAGAATATGAAATGTGGAAATTACTGTATTTATTCTAAGGCAACTACTGTATGCCAGGCACTGTGCTTGGTGTTACATAAGTAATACCACAACGATGCAAAGAAGTACAGGTCATTATCACATTTCGTAGATCAGAAAACCAATAAAAGTAATTAAGTTGCTCCTGCCAGGTCACAGCCAGTCTGACTCTGCAGCCCACACTTTCCTGGACGGCACACTTCCCATCTGTGAATGTGTAGCCCTGCGACTGACTGGCTGAGGGATGGTCAGCAGCTACCTGTACACTGCAGGAAACGTCAGGATGTGGACAGGAGAAGAGGCCTCACAGACCCGCAGGACTGTGTGGGCCACTCAAACTACAGCAACAAATACTCAGACTTATGTACAAGCATACCCACAAGTCCAAAACAATGTACACACTGTTAATCTGCTGATGATTTTTATTGATCCTATTGTTTGGCTAAAACAGACAGCGCTCCCATGGCCAAGCGCTCACTGGAGGCAGCGGGGCTCTTTCTGGTCAGGGTTGGGCCCACCGCACCCACAGAGGACTCGTTTTGTTGCCACTTCTCTCCATTGGGACCACTGTGACATCTTCCTGCATTATCATTGGCAAACGCGTCATTTACATGTTAATCCCACATCTCTTATTTGCTCATTAACCAGGGACAAGCAAAAGGCACCTCCTGTCACTTGGAATTGTAAACACAAAAGCGAATCCAGGCAATGAAATGAAGTAACTGTGCTCAGTACCTGGAGGGTCACGCTACATATTTAAATATTTATAAGTGAAATTATAGGATTTGTTATAAAACATTACAAGGGGAAAAGTTATAGAAAAACAGGATTGGCAAAATTTGATCACTGTTGAAGCCAGATGAAAGGAATATGGGTGTTTGCTTGGATATTTCTGTGTGTGCTTGTCACTGTCCCTGACAAAAAAAATTTTTTTTTGAACAGGTCATCCGAATGATCTAAAATACACCTGAATCCATCTTTTGACAATATCAATGAAATGAAGATTTTTCTATATTTACAATCAACACATTTCAAAACCAGAAAGTTAAGTTGCCAAAGTTATATACAAGTAATTGTGTAAATGCTCTTTTAGAAGATCACCTGGATGAATACCAAATTCAACTTTTGTATTAAACTGTGGAGCAAGTATCATTTTGGCTAGCAGGGATTTTTTTTTTTACATTGTCCTTTGTATTTCTGTATCTTCTTCCATGAGGAGTGCAGTACCTGGCACACCGTAAGAGCTTAGTAAGAGGTGGCTATCTACTGCATTGTTCTTTACAAATTGTTATCCATAATAATGAGTAGTATATAGCTTCTAAAACGCTTTGCAACTCCATCATTTCAACAGTCCGAGGGGAAGGAAAAAACTTTTCCCATATGTGTGAGCAGGGCTCTCACTTTGTCAGAGTGACACAAAGTGACCATCTTCCCATAAAGGCCACCCAAACAGAAAAAGCCAACCACTTCCTCAGCAGCTCAGACCCTCAAAAACAAAAGCTGACTTTTATCAGCCAAGGAAGGACAGGTTACAAATGGGTACGACTGTCCTGCCCGGTTGGTGTCAGCCTACCTAAGTCAGGGGCGCCGGGGACCATGAGCTGGGGTGGACCTGGTATATTCTACTCAATCCTTTACAGCCATTACACTGCTGCTGACCACCTTTACTATTTATTCTCCTGAGTAACGTGCTCCTTAAAGTTTCTGTCTTCTCTCACCTACATCATGACCGAGTTTGCTTTATGCATCCCTATTTCTCTCTTAGGAAATGCCTCCTCACCCTTCCACATCCAATATGCCCCCCTGCAGCATGTTTCCCGGAATGAACACTACCTTTCCTTCCTGAAAGCAGCCGTCATTCCAGGCACAGCTATGCCGGTGGACCATATCACAACAGTATTCTATTTCCCAAAAAATAATCTGAACAAGTAAACACAGAGATTAATGTAGGGGGAAATTTCTTCCACCAGTTGGCAGCCGGCGAGCAAGACTCCAAGTAGAGCAGAAACAGAGATTGTAAGCCCCTCAAGTACACACAGAGGCCAATTCCTTTTACTCTTCCTCACTTCAGGGCTCTCTGGAAAATAAAGCTTTGCCTATTCTTGGTGTTCTTCAGCATTCACACTAAAAATCTCCCCGACTATCAGTATGGGGGTTCCCAAGCTGGATGTCCTGGCATGTTAGCCGGTAGGATTTTTAATGCCCCATAATCTTCACGTAACAAGTCAACAGACACTTTTAAGGAATGGAAGCTCAGCATAAAGACAGTCCATTTCTGGTTCCAGCAAACGTATCTTGGTACCAGAACCACCAAGGACACCTCTGCTTTCTCCCCACGGCCAATACCACATCCTAACAGCCCAGCCTCTGGCCTCCCAGCCCCACTGCCACCACATAAGACTACACCTGAAACACACACCTTCTTGTCCCTGCATCCAGAGGAGCTGTAAATATGACACAATAGTCACAAAATGCAAAGAGGAAGGAAGATCATGATTTTAATTCTGTGCTGCTTTGTCTGCTTGGAATTCCAGCTACTGGTCAGCTGTTTCTAGAGAGGATGGTGCCATGTCTCTTGGAACAGTGACAACAGTGACAGGCCACAGAGCACAAGGCACTTACCTGGGGATAGAGGCTAGATAGGAAATGAGTCTCCGGAGGTCCTCCTGTCGTATTCTATCATGATTGCTGCGGGCTGGAAATGTTAGAATGGGACCTCCACGCTTATCTCTGCCGCCTGAAAAACAAACGTTTGCAACACACTTAGACAAAAGCAATGGAAGACAGGGTGCCACATGCCACCGGAAGCCCAATGCCGCCACCCATCCCTCCCGCAGAGCTGCGTCCCCACCAGCACCCGGCCAGGAAGGCTCACGCAAAAGGTGAGAGTCCTTGTTTCAGAGACCTGCTTCGGCTGTGTCACCCCCAGGGCTCTGAAGAAAAAGTGAGTTTGCACACCACAGGGAACACATCACAGAAAGCCTTGTCTTTTTCTCCATGGTGTTCCCTCCTTTCTTCAGCTTTATGTTTGGGGAGGAAAAAAGTTTTCAGGTCCACATGCTTCACTCCCCTTAAACAGCCACCTCCTCTTCACACCTTCCCAACCCTCTCCCTCCTTCCCCTCCATGTCTCCCCTCTCCTTCCCTCCCCTGCATCCTAAGCTCACTCTCTCTGCTAACAACCAAATTAAGTTTTAAGTCTTAAAAGGAAAGACAGGAATGCTCCTCAAACTTGACGCTGATGAAGACTTTATGTAACCTGGGGTCTCGCGCATCCTCCTCTCTCAGCGACAGCACCTGACCCGGGGGCCAAGCTTTACCAATCCGTCTCACAAGGCCACACATACAAAAAAAAGTCTGGCATGCAAGAATCTTAATGCAGAACTAAATGCGCTTAAAGACTTTAGGAAAATTGCATCCCATACCAAGCACAAACCTCAGATGATTGGCCTTTGACAGGCAGGAATGTCACCTACATATACAGAGTCCTAATGAAGCCTGCTCCTAGCACTGAACACTTTTGGTAAAAGTGGCATATATATTCTACTATTTCCCTCAGGGTTTTCAGAAGAGATGACAGAGAAAGAAAACTGAGCCTTCCCAAGTGGAGTCTTCATTCAGTTTTACAACTGTATCATCTCACTTCATAAGTACAGCAGTAAGATCTCAAACTTCAAGTCACAACACAAAACTCTTAATGATTTGATCTTGTTTTTCTTGTCAGCAGAGATAAAATTAAAAAGCAAGCACACTAACAAAAACAATAATAAAACAGATTCTTTCCTTTCAGAAAGGCCAAAAAAATATTAGCAGATGTTGGTATTTTACACATTTTACCAATATGGGTTTTTCCAATTTCCTAGAATGATTAATATTCCCTCTAAATAGCAATGCAACTTAATTTTGATTCTGAACACTTAAAATGATCCACGCGTACAATTCAGTCACATAGTCTAGGAAAGTGTTATTTATAAATCCAGTAAGTTAGGTATTAAATGGGAACAATATTAAGTCATAGCTACCAATACATGCAAGATAAGGTATGCAGTGCTTGATACACACGTTCTGATTTCATTGTCACTGTGACCCTGCTAAGAGGTTTTATCATTCCAGCTTTATAATTAAGGATGGTGAGGTTCAAAGAGCTTTAATAAAGACAAAGGGACAATGCCAGCATGGTCACAGGTGGGTCCTTGGCCTTCGCAAGAACTTACATAATTTTTCACACTAGTGGCTTTAGCTCTTTCTAAAGTTGTAAAACTGTCAGGACAATTAACTAATAGGTTTCCTGAATGCCTTTACCAAGTAATCTAAAATATCAGACAGTGTTTTTAGAATAATATCAATGGCTCTAGTTGTTTGGATTACCTTTTGTCCCTAAGATAAGTAACAATTTCACTATTTTCTATTTCCCAACATCTTTCATTCTTTTCAAGAAAGAACCAATCTCCTTGATAAAAAATATTATAGATTAACACATATTATAGAAACTTGATTTTTTAAAAATACAGCATGGTATTTGGATTAAAACATTCTCCCCACTTGTGGTGAAGAGAATAGTATCTAACGTTTTTCTGGACCACCCTTCTGAATTTTTCAAATGCAACGAACACCATGTTTGACTCAGTAGAGAGAGTAAATGCGAGTGACTGCACCTGCCTCTCCTCCCTCTGGGGTCACCATATCACCCGATGCCAGCAAGGCATGTTCTACCACAGGTGTGAGAACAGAATCCAAGCCCAGCGGTCAAAGCCAGTCGCATGGGAAGTCGACAGGCATGCACACTGCACGCGGCCCCTCTGTCCACTCCGGACGTGAGAACTGCATGCAGGTGTGTGCAGAGGTTCTGGCCGCCACTGTTGTACTGCTTCAACTTTCAACTGAGATTCTCCCCAAGCTGGTAGCGCTGATGAGTCCCCGAGACTTGCTAGCAAGCTCATCCACCAAACAGGCTCTCTCATTCATGTCCTAAAAAAAGCATCTTTAAACCCAAACTTGAATGTTAAGATAGAGGGAAAAAATTCACTGTCACTGTCCTTCTCCCAAAATACAGCTTCAGAAAACTCACCAGGATTGTTTTAAAACTTCACCAAAAATCACAAAGTAGAAGTTGCACATTCTGTATTTAGATAATAATTTGTTTCTACTTGCAAACCTCCCCTGTGAACATCTTCCTATCTACGGTGTGTTAGGGTCAGTGACAGGCAGGTGCTCATCACCCATCTGCTGACCCCTCCCAGAGAGGCTTTAAAAAAATCTTAGAACAGATGAAACTTACTATCAGAGGAACATGGTCTCTGAACCTTATTAAAGGAGCTTAAAATCTGATACACAGATGTCTCTTTAGACTAGATTCCCCAAGAGTTTGCTAGGTAGCCAGTGTCAGAGAAGGTACACCAATGAAAATACTGTCCAGGTTATGAAGCAGGAAAGCTACAAGATCAAAGCTCTTGTCCCTAAACTAATAAAATAATAATGCTGCAGCTCCTAAAAGCTTCGTGCACTAGATAAACTCGTATGTGTCTGATGTCACCCCACAGCCTTGCAATGTGGCAGGCAGGACGGAACACCAGCCCACTTCACAGACAGGACACTCGGCACCTTTGCTTCTGCGATGAAACAACAGGACAGGAAATGCAATCTTACACTGACCAATGTCATAGAATATCTGTGTATGGGAGTTTTACTGTCTCTGGACCTCTATATGTCTGTAATCAAAAACCAACAGCTCATTAAGGATTATCTGCATATCCAAATGCTGTGTTAGTCAAAATATAAAACAAAAAGTTTATTTCATAATGATACTGCTTTATCTTCAATTCTTATTAAAAAACTGCATCTTCTCTATCCTTCCTCTCCCCCTACTCCATTATATTTCTGTAGCGCCCTCTCACCTCCTAGTCAACTATATGATCACATGTTCTTTTTGTTCAGGTGTCTTCCCTGCTAGAATGGAAGCTCTATGGAGGCAGGCATCTTCTTCATTCATGCCATCAGTACATATTTGCCATGCCCAATAAGGGACTGGCAAATAAAAGGTACTAAACAAATACTTGCCGAATGAATGGATTCTTCTTCTATATTCCACACAAAGTTAATTAAAAATACCTACTATCACGTATCAGGAAGTTAAAATCAGAAATGCCTGATGCACAATTCTATGGAAACACAGATGTTAAATGGACTGAGGTTTATTTTAATGTTAGAAAGAAAAGATCCTGAGTTATAGCTGCAATGTCTATGTGGCACTTCCTCAAAATGAGTAGCATGCTTTTTCCCTCTTCTAAAATGTAAAACTCCAGGGGACTTGGTTTCTTGAACAGTGTGGCTCAGAATGACCAGCTAGATTCAGGGTTACCACTTCTTTATTGAACAAATTAAGAATTCATCTTTCATCCAATTAGAATAAACCTCTGTCGTAAGTAAGGCATACTTACTTTGAGGAGTATAGTGTAAATTTCAATCTACCAACTATATTTTTCTCTGTATGGCCCTTGTTTGAAATTTCTGGATTAGAACCCCAGTAAAAATGATTCTTTATACCCCCCTGAACAGTCTAACTCACTGACATGAAAAGCAACTTTTACAAAGGAAAGCTTTGAAAAGAGAAATTATGGCTGCTATCTATTAAGACTGCCATCAACTAATAAAACCGTTAAAAGCATGTCCACTGAGCCCTGCTCTAGAAGCCAAGGGCAATGGTTGGTCATCTGTGGACCTTCACATGCTTGCCCTTGGCT
Source organism: Smutsia gigantea (assembly GCA_032199065.1). Taxonomy (NCBI): domain Eukaryota; kingdom Metazoa; phylum Chordata; class Mammalia; order Pholidota; family Manidae; genus Smutsia; species Smutsia gigantea. Next base: position 38,670 of record JAVSCE010001603.1, read on the forward strand.
GCCTAGTTTTAAGGACCAGAAACTAGCATACAGAGTATTTTGGATGAAGACTCTATGAGGACTCTTTCTGGAATAGTCGGAAGGCCTCTGGGAGTACCTGGTCTTCCAGTCAGTCACTATGGTCCCAGACTCTGCTAGATGCTAACAAGAACATCCCACGTGGATGGGAGGTGCCTCCCCCTTCCCTTTCTGCAAAACTGAATGGGAGGAAGTAAGGTCAGTAGTCACAACAGCAACAGCAAGCCTCTGAGTTGTCAGATCCTACATTCCTGTCAATACCCCCACTTGCAAAGATGAATGATACTCACCTTGCCCCCAAAGAAACTATTCAAAAAGTTGCCCAAATGTCTATCAACAGGCGACTGCCTGGACAAAGTGTGACGTGTATACACAGTAGAGCTTATGACAGCTGTGAAGGGAAGGAGGAATCTCTCTGTGTTCTGAGAGACTGCTCCCCAGAACACTGCTTAAAGTGGCACAGTCAAGGCAGAGAACATGGTGCGTGAATACATCGGTGTTTAGGGGAAGGGAGGATGAAAACAGATGGATGGAGTGAGAGTGTTCATATTTTAGAATTACAAGAAATAAATGAAAAAACAAAGAGAACAAAAACAAAAAAGGTGTCCTATGGAGGAGGGAAGATACAGGGTGGAAGTGGCAAGGAGAAAACCTAGATTTGACTACACCTCATTTTTAACTTTTTAAAGAAACTTTTAATCCTAGAATGATGTGCACATTTTATTTAATACTGAAGCAACGTAAGATGGTTGGGTTTTTTTTAAGCCTTAAAAAATGTAAAGTAAAATGAAGCAAATGATCCTGAATTTCACGTTGGTAGGAAAATTTGATCCACACAGAGAGGAACAATTTTATGTCTTTAAAACACAGTAATAGGACAGCATATTCCTAATGGCATATACTTTAGGAGAAGGAAACAACCACAGATGTATTCAATTACATTTGGTCATCACCCTGTGGTAACAGCATCAGTATTACATTGTTAAATAAGTGATTATGCTGATAAAGGTAGGAAGATTTTTAGTATATGGAAAAAGAGATACAAATATAATACCAAAAAAAAAGATATCTGTAATCTTAAATTTGAATACAAATTTCAGTTTGAAGTCATGACATTTTTTCTCATTAAAAAACTATATATATACACACACACACACACATACACACATATTTCCTAGATGTGTCCTGTGAAGAGGCACAGAAACAGTGGCCCACACAGGAACAGCGAGCTTCTCCAGCACCCTGCACCATTCCCCACAAAAAGGAGTCAGGAGCTGCAGAGAACGCTCTCTGCACACGCGCAGCAGGAAACAGACAAGATGAGCCTGAAACCTCCTATCACATCAGCAAAGAAGGCTGCATCCCAGTGGCACCCGGACTCAAAGGCCCATCTGAAGAGCCTCCCACTGGTCAAAGACAGGAAAATTTTAACTTCGTAAGAGGAAAAAAAAAAAAACATGTGAATTGAAACACATCAAACAGATTTAAAATCATGAGCTCAAAATGGCACCAAAGAGCTGCAATAGTTTTTCATTTGTCTGAAATGACTAATGGTCATTTTTCATTAGTCCTAAAAACTGGAAAGGACAGGAATAATCATTTATTCTGCTTTTCCTATGTGAACAGTATTCTCAGACTAACCAAGAAACTGATGATGGGACATATCTCTTTATGGAATATCTAAGTTGATAAAGAACAAAAGATATAATCAGAGTTTCACCACAATGAATGCTTAACATCATAAAAAAGAGACAGCCAGACTCTCTCAATAAAAATCCCAGCAGGACTACCCAACACCACTCGTGAAGGATTTGTGCCTCCTCCCCTGAAAAATCTAAATGTAACCAAACCTCAAGATTAGCTTCTAGTTTACAGGAAATACAGAAGGGGAACTTGTTAAATGAACACCCAATGATGCAACCAGCAAAAGTTAAAATGTAGGGAAGTCTACAGGAAAACACATGGTTTCCTCACCTAATAAGAAAAGGGATAAAGCAAAAGATCAAGGAAGAAGAACCAAGAGATTAAAAGAAACATAAGGCATATCAACCAACTGCAATGGATGTCCTGTAAAACAAATTATGAGACAAGCAGGGAAACTGGAATATTAATTGTTTTTTTTAATATTAAAGACTTACCATTCATTTTAGGTCTGTCTGTGATACTGAGTTTTTTTTTAAACCTCATTTTTATTACTTTTAGAGAAATAAAAATGAAACAAAATCACTGAAGTGAGTCATGTTATCATGGAAATCCATCATACTATTTTCCCTCCTTCTGGACACTGGAATGTTCCATGATAAAAAGTTAAGGGTGGGGCGGGTAGAAAATGTTCTTAAATCTGGTGGTTGTCTGTGAGTTATTTTAGTGACACATAGAAACCACATATAGTGTATGAGGTACACACACAGGACATTAAATATATAATACATTAAACACATACTATAAACATATAAACATATACATTCATTTTTATACACACACACAAAATATAAACCACAGGACACTTCCTTTACACTTCTCCTTCTGACTCCAAGCATGAAGTTAGATATGTCATCTAGCCTCATTTGATTTCCGTCTGGGGCAGGAACGCCGCAGAAGTAAGTACACTGCTCTCTTACTTAGCTGCAATGAGTACCTGGAGATTAGACTGAAGATTAGGACTGTTCAAATCCAAGGAATCCTCACTGGTTGTTTAGAGAGCTTTTCCTGTTAAGTACTATCTCATGGAATTCACTAGTCTTTTGGTCTTTTTCAAAGTTCCAGCTGTTCCACTTAGATTTCATTTACTAAAAGCCACTCACATGGACAGCTTTTACCAAAGTACCATAATAAATATCCTGGTATTTTAAAAGCAGAGGTCAGAGCAGAAAGTAGATCAGCCCTTGCCAGTGCTGGGCAGTGGGGGCACCGGGGTCCGGACATGGTGAGAGTGCCCTGGAGCCAGCACGAGGGCTGCACAGCCTTGTGAATGCACTGAAATCCACTGTACACTTTTAAGAGGTGAATTTTATTGTATGTGAATTCTATCTCAGTAAAAATGAAAAAGAATCAGATGAGAAGTAAAATTTTTTCAGAAGTTTACTCCTTCACTGTAACTTTTCACACACACACACACACACAAATTCACCGTGTTAAGTAACCAATTTGTTTTTAACAAATTTCCCCCCTTTTCCCTCCCTAAACAAGACAACAGCAAGCCTAAGGCAATCAGCAATTACCTCATGTTAATATAACTTGCCAATTCTGGTCATAAATTAGGAAATACTATAAAATTGTGGTGGTACCTACAAACTTCATTTGATAACACAGCTGGAAAAAGAAGTCCTACCATCTCTATTATTTAAAAATAGTTCTGTAGAAATTTCTTGCAATGCAAAACTTCCCTCCCCACTAAAGATATTAAACTTTAATCCTGCAGAATTTAAGGTTTTAGTAAAGATTCATAATAAACACTGAAAGAATGCTGACTTTATTTCTTCAGTTAGTTAAAAAGTATTTTTTAATAAATAAATGGGACAAAAGAGGGGACAGAGGAGCAAGGGTGCTCATCACAGAACAAACTTTAAAAATAAAGCAGTGATCATCACGTGGGGTCAGCTTTCTTTAAGCCTCTCTTATGGATGCCTCTAATACTTTACTTTAAGTAGAGTCTTTTCATTACATTAACCTTAAAATCTACTTGTATACTACAAAGTCAGGAGTTTGAGAAACTGGCATGAGTCTATTTATGCAGTTTGTCAGTAAATGATTAGGAAACAGCAAATGCTCTTTTTAAAATAGAGCATATTATAAGTCATAAGGTTTTTTTCCCTTTCACTATTTCTACTATGTATTCTCAACAATCTACAGCACTGTCCTCTTTTCATAAGCATCATACTCTTCTATTAACCTTCCAATGCATTGAGTTACATTTACTTCAGCAAGATCATCAGAGTTTAACAGGGGTCAAGAAACAGTACTGGACATAAAGCAAGGTGACATTAGCAAAAACACCATAGGAAGCTGCACCCTAAATATGTACCAGTCCCATATGCCATAAAGACACACAAAACACACAAAAGCAGCTAGCCATGTTATAAATTTAAAATAAAATATGTTCAACTTCCAGTGGGAAAGATGGCAGGGTAGGGAGATAAGGCAGAAACTTCCTCCCACATACACACCAATGAAGCAACTATAGAAAACATAACTAACCCTGAAAACAATTTGAAGACTGCAGAACAGACCATCTATACCTGGTGAAGAAAAGACCACACAGAGAAGGGTAAAGTGCTGAGCCACAGTTGAGCGGGACCCCAGCCATACCCCCTTCTCAGCCCATAGGCAGAAGGAAGAAGAATGGAGCTGGGAAGGGATAAGTGCTCAGGAACTCTGCAAACGTGGCCCTGGAGATCTGCTCTGGGAACACAAGTCCACATTGCACTGGGCTTTGTCATTAACAGGGCTGGACACCAGGGAGAGCTGGAGCACTCTGGGAGGCTAAGACTCCTGCCACTTGTGGAGGACAGGCCTGCTCTAACAGTCCCACAGAGAACCAACACACAGCAGCAGTGTGAAAGGCTTACCAGCAATGGGAAGGGTGCCAGAGGGGTGGGGGCTGGAGGGAGCTCTGTCTGCAGGAGAATGAACAGGTGGATGATGCTTCCCCAGCCCTCCCCAGCCCAACCAGTCATGGACTTGGGAGAGCCAGCTCCAAATGCACCATCCCTCTCACTGGCAGCTCAGCTCTGAGGCACTTCTCTGCACACCTGTCTGCCCACCCAGCCAGCAGTGGTCAGACTGGCTGCCTGACAGGCAAAAGGATGCTTTCCTGGCCCTCTCTAAGCCCAACAAAGGAGGAGCCTGCAAGGAGCACTCCTTCCTCCTCGCTGGCCACCCAGCCCTGTGCCTCGTTCCCCTGCACATCTGTCCAGCCCAACCCATCAGCCTAGCAGGCTGCCATTGCTCAGGGCAGGCAGAAAGCATCCTGCCCACAAAGATCCCAGCAGAAATACAGCTGCAAGGCTCACAAAGGGCCTCTGCTGACAGAGATCAGCCACTGCCAGCAGACTGGTAGAAATATGGCCCTACCCAAAGCCCACCAACAGCAGCTGTGGCTCCACTGCAAAGGAGAACCAGGTACAGGTGAGCAAAGAGTCTTGAGCTCCTGGGCACCACAGGGTGCCTCCTTCATGAAGCCATTACTCTCTAGACCAGGAGACAGAAATCCAAACAAAATGAGGAGGCAGAGGAATATGTTCCTAACAAAAGAACAGGGTAAGACAGCAGGAAGAGGATGAAATGAAATGGAGATCACCAATCTTCTTGACAAAGATTTCAACGTAAAAGTCATAAATATGCTCACTGATCTGTGGAAAAGTACTAACAATCTCAGGGAGGATTTCAACAGAGATAGAAGAGTTGGAAAAGAGGCACTCAGCACAGAAGAATACAGTGACCGAAATGAAAAATACAATGGAGGGAATCAATGAATAATAGATTGGTGCAAGTAGAGGAGACAATCAATGAGCTGGAAATTAGAGAACAGGAAAATAATGAACCCGAGGAACACAGAGAAAAAAGAATCTTTAGAATTGAGAGGATGCTAAAAGAGCTGTGTGCCAATGCCAAATGAAACAATATTGGCACAATAGGGGTACAAGAAGGAGAAGAGAAAGACAAAGGAGTAGAAAGTCTCTTTGAAGAAACAATTGCTGAAAACTTCCCCAGTCTGGGGAAAGAAATACACATCTGGGCCCTGGAAGAGCAGACAACAAAAGGAACCCCAGGATGACAACACCAAGGCATATAATAATTAAAATGACAAATATTAAGGCTAAAGAGAGGGTACTGAAAGCAGCTAGAGAGAGGAAAAATATTAGCAATAATGACAATCCCAAAGACTATCAGTAAATTTCTTAGCAGAAACTTTACAGGCCAGAAAGGAGTGGCATGAAATAGTTAATGTATTGAAACAGAAGGACCTTCAACCAAGAATACTCTACCCAGCAAGGCTATCATTCAAGATAATGATAAGAACTGAAGGAGAGATTTCCCAGATAAATGAAAGTTAAAAGAATTCACCCACAACTAAACCAGCCTTACAGGATACGTTAAAGGGACTTCTATAGATCTAAATATTTTTCATCAGTGAAAATAAACCCACAGTAAAGGTAGCAGACCAATTCCAATTACTTATTAAGCAAGTATGAAGTTTAAAAAAAAAATAGTAAACTCAACTATACACAAAAATCAGTCAAGGGATACACAGAAAATGCAGATTATGACATCTAATACATAAAGTGTGGAGAAAGGGGAAGATTAAAAGAGAAGTACTTTTAGACTGTGAAATAGAGACCAAATACAGACTGTTATATATTTAGGACACTATGAACCTTATGGTAACCGCAAGCCTAAGCCTGTAATAGATACACAAAAATTTTTTTTAAAGAAATCAATCACAACACTAAAGAAACCTATCAAATAAAAAGAATATAATACAGGAAGAAAGGATCAGAGAAGAATTACAAAAACAACCAAAATCAATGAATAAAATGGCAGTAAGTACATACCTATCAATAACTACTTAAAATGTAAATGGACTGAATGCACCAATCAAAAGACATAGGTGGCAGAATGTATGAAGAAACAAGACCCGTCTATATGCTGCCTAAGAGAGACTCATTTCAGACCTAAAGACATATAGAGACTGAAAGTGAAGGGTTGGATAAAGATATTTCATGAAAATAATAGGGAGAAAAAAGCTGGAGTAGCAGTACTTCTATCAGACAAAATAGACTTCAAAACAAAGAAAGTAACAAGAGACAAAGAAAGCCATTACATAATGATAAAGGAGTCAGTCCCACAGAGGATATAACCATTATAAATATGCACCCAAAACAGGAGCAACTAAATTTGTAAAGCAAACATTAACAGAACTAAACAGAGAAATTGACATCAACACAATCATATTAGGGCACTTTGACACACTACTTATATCAATGGACAGAACAACCAGACAGAAACTAAAGAGAGAAACAGGCACTGAACAACACACTAGATCAGATGGACTTAACAGATATGTACAGAACATTTCACCCAAAATCAGCAGGATACACATTTTTCTCAAGTGCACATGGAACGTTCTCCACAACAGATCACATACTAGGCCACAAAAAGAGCCTCAATAAATTTTAAAAAGACTGAAATTATATCAAGCAGCTTCCCAGACCTCAATGGTATGAAACAAGAAATAAATTACACAAAGAAAACAAAAAACTCCACAGACACACGGAGGCTAAACAACATGCTTCTAAATAATCAATGGATCAATGAAGAAATCAAAGAGGAAATCAAGCAATACATGGAGACAAATGAAAGCAAAAACAGAACAGTTCAAAATATGTGGGCAGCAAAAATGGTCCTGAAAAGGAAGCACATAGCAATTCAGGCCGACCTTAAGAAACATGAACAACCCCAAACAGTTTAAGCTCACAACTAAAGAAACTAGAAAAAGAAGAACAAATAAAACCCAAAGTTAGTAGAAGGAGACACATAACAGACATCAGAGCAGAAATAACTAAGAATAAAACAATAGAAAAGAAAATCAATGAAACCAAAAGCTGGTTCTTTGACACGACAAACAAAATAGACAAACCCCTGACCAGACTTATCCAAGTAACAAAATCAGAAATGAAAAAGGAATAATACACAACAGATACTATAGAAATACAAAGAATTTAATTAGAGAATTCCATGAAAAATTATATGCCCATAAATTGGAAACCCTAGAAGAAATGGACAAATTCCTAGAAAAGTACAACCTTCCAAGACTGACCCAGGAAAAAAACTGAAAATCTAAACAGACCAATTACAATTACCAGCAATGAAACTGAATTGGCAATCAAAGAGCTCCCAGAAACAAAAATCCAGGACAAGATGGCTTCACAGCTGACTTCTACCAAACATTTAAAGAAGAGCTAATACTCATCCCTCTTAAAGTATTCCAAAAAGTAGAAGAGGAGAGAATACTTACACTTCCTATGAAGACAGCATCACTCTAATACCAAAACCAGGCAAAGACACTACAAAAAAAGAAAATTACAGACCAATATCCCTGATGAACATAGATGCAAAAATGCTCAACAAAATATTAGCAAACCAAATTCAAAAATACATCAAAAAGATCATCCACCATGATCAAGTAGGATTTATTCCAGGGATGCAAGGATGGTACAACATTCGAAAATCCATCAACATCATCCACCACATCAACAAAAAGAAGAACAAAAACCACATGATCATCTCCATAGATGCTGGAAAAGCATTTGACAAAATTCAACCTCCATTAATGATAAAAACTCTCAAGAAAATGGGTATAGAGGGGCAAGTACCTCAATATAATAAAGGCCATATATGACAAACCCACAGCCAACATTATACTTAACAGTGAGAAGCTGGAAGCCTTTCCTTTAAGATCGGGAAGAAGACAACGATGCCCACTCTCCCCACTTTTATTCAACATAGTACTGGAGGTCCTAGCCATGGCAATCAGACAACATAAAGAAATAAAGGGTATTCGGACTGGTAAGGAAGAAGTTAAACTGTCACTGTTTGCAGATGACATGATATTGTACATAAAAAACCCTAAAGAATCCACTCTAAAACTACTAGATCTAATATCTGAATTCAGCAAAGTTGCAGGATACAAAATTAATACACAGAAATCTGTTGCATTCCTATACACTAACGATGAACTAGCAGAAAGAGAAATCAGGAAAATAATTCCATTCACAATTGCATCAAAAAGAAAATCCATGATTCAAAAAGATATATGCACCCCTATGTTTATTGCAGCATTATTTACAATAGCTAAGTTATGAAAGCAACCTAAGTGTCCTTCAATAGATACATGGATAAAGAAGATGTGGTACATATATATGATGGAATATTACTCAGCCATAAAAAAGAAAGAAAGAAATCCTGTCATTTGCTATAACATGGATTGATCTAGAGGATGTTATGCTAAGTGAAATAAGCTAGGTGGAGAAAGACAAATACCACATGATTTCACTTGTATGTGGAATCCCAAAACAAAACAAAAAAATGAAAAAAACAGCAGCAGACTCAGAGAAGTGACTTGTGGTTACCATGGGGGAGGGGTAAGTGAGGAGGAAGAGTGTGATAAAGGGACACAAAAATTCTCAATCATAAGATAGGTTGGTCACAGGGACGGTAGTACATCATGGAGAATATAGCCAGTGACTCTGTAACATTGTTCTACACTGACAGATAGTAACTGCACTAGTGGGGGTGAGGACTTAATAATGTGGATAACTGGTGAACCACTGCATTATATACCTGAAACTAATACACGATTGTATATCAACTATACTTCAATTTTTAAAAACCTATGAAAAATTAAGAAAAAAAGAAAAACAAAACCTAAAAAAATAAATAAAAATAAGAAAATGTTCAAGAAGACACAATCAGATCAGTATGCCTGTTTACGAACGGTAAAAATTTATCAAGGGGAACTTATCCAGGAAAATTGTTTAAAAGCACATTACAGTCCAGATTTACTTCCTGCTAACACAGAGTAGAAAAATCTGGAAACCTTTGTTTTGTAACAAGTGAACTGGTGCCAAAAAGGTGTAGTACTCAAATGGGTTGTTCTGTTAATGTAGGTGGGAGTCAGTGCAAAATGCTCTAATACTGACCCTTTCTGAGCAGGGGAGAAGGCAGTCAAGTGCCCCAAAGCCTGGAAGACTGACTGGTCCAGACTCTGTCACCACACTGAGGAGGGCCAGATGCCCCCAAGGACCAAGTTCTTAAGTAAGTGGAGGACCTAGCTGGCAGAGATCACTAGGGCTTCAATCCACAATATGAGTTCTAGGAACTCCAGGACCAGAGTACAAGAAACGGAGGTGAGGGATTTCAGGACATATTATGTACAGCCACATTCCCATCACTTTTGCTGAGATGATGGACTTTTAAAAATTCAGTTGTTCTACTTAACCCATTGGGGTAAAACAGCCAATGTTTGTTGAATGGCAGGCACAAACATGTTGATTATCACTATTACATATTCACCACTATGCTATCTGACTTATAATGTGCTTTCCAGCTAGAAGAAAGTGCTTTGGGCACAAATTTCTCAGGAAAATGCTACAAGAATAAAGCAGTTAAAAATCCATCAGAAGAATATCAGTGCTTTTATGTGTATGGCAGGTGAGCCAGTTGAGTATTTCGGACTCTGATACTGTGTCGGAAACAATCAGAAGGATCAAAAGAGCAGATTAGAAAGTTCAACTTTACCTGAAAGGTACGCAACTTTTTCCTTTAATATTGGCAAAACATCCATTGCTTTCATTTCATCGTTTTTTCGAAACCCTGAAATACATAAGGAAAAAATAAAATTACTATGTTGCTTGAATGACATTTAATTTATTAACCATTCTACCCAATGTCAACACAGCAGCTTTATTCACATCCATTAAATAAATTTTAGAAATATTATTTGAAAACATGTGAATTCTGTGAAGGAAATTCTCTGATCACAGAATTATCTTCTACTTTAATGTGGAATAATGATTTATTTGTACACTGACCCAGAGGCTCTCAGCCATTTCTAGCAATAGATCCAGTTCCAAAAAAAGACAGTAGATGAAATCAGTCCAGATCATTTCAAAAATCTTTATTTTAATCTTGCAGATTAATGTAACCACTGGCAAATAAAGTGGTAAAACTTTCTTTTAATATATATATATAACTGTGACAGGTGGCACACTAAAACCTCTAGGGGGAGCTCAAAGCCTCATCCCATTAGACTTCAGAGTCTGGTTAAAAATAGTGGCAGGGAAGAGAGAAGGGATTATAAATAGCTAGGGACTGGCCACAGCTCCCTCTTGCCTCTGTCCTTCCGTGCTTTCTGGGTCATGCCCCCCTGGAGGAATGCTACTGGCTAATGTGGTAAGATGGCCCAGTGCCGCCTGCTTCAGAGGGTGGCCACGTGCCTTCCCACTGTAAACCAACTCTCCCCCATGCTCCTCAAAATCACAGGCCAAGTGGAAATAATGGAAGAGAAGCATGTGGCAGGCAATTTAGGCCAAGCCAACGTCCATCTAAGCAGAAAGAATGTGTGTAGTAGCCCACACATGTCCAGCCCGGCTCCCCGGGTCAATGCCTGCATGGAAGTCTGGGGTCAAAAATGTTCATACTCATAATAATGCCTAAGAATATTTCTCTTGGGGGTCTCTAACAGAGGTAGTCTCAGTTCAGAACGCTGCCCAGTCTTATCCAAACTAGTAACTATCATTATCGGCAGAGCAAGCTCTAGAAAAAAAAAAAGGCTGCTGCCCCATCCCTATTTTCCTATTTGTTTTTGCCAAAATTGTACAAATAAGGCATCCAAATCGTTAGCTTGGTAACAACCGATGCAAGATGTAGACCTGGGAGCAGAAGGCAAGGGAAGCAGCAGTGCGAATGGGGTGCCTACTTCTCATGTCCGAGGAGCTCCTCGGGGGCCAGACCTGCCACGGAGCCAACCTATAAAACCCACCATCTCAAGGCACTGCAGAGGGATCAAAAGCAGGGAGCCACACCGGGTGCACTTCCCCTTCGCTAGGGCTTTCAGCCTGAGGGCGGGGCCCAGTCTAGGCCACACGGAGATGCTACAAGAACCCAGACACAGCTCAGGGTGGCCTCAGCAGCTGAAACTGAGAGGAAACATCTTGGAAAGGAGCAGGGGAGTCCCCAGTTCTGTGTATAACCCTGGCCCAAATCTCTGGCTGTCCCCTAAGCCTCAATTGTGCAGGGCGAGCTCCAAGCTAAGGACAGAAAATGTGACTGAGATTTGGGTTGCTGCCCCTTGTAGAGGAGGCAGGGTTCGACGAATTAGTCACCTGCTAAAGCAAACAGGCAAACAAGATCAGCACCTTTGGGAAGAATGTAACAGAATCCAGTCTTTCCAAATGTATCCTTCACAGATGCAAACAATGACTAAATCAATGGTGTGACTGGTTTTTAAATAAACCTCGCCTGTTCATAGAATATTCATACATGTAATAAGAACCTCATTTATCAGAATTAATTATGACCCTGACAATCACCAGAGACTTTGTGCAGAGACAGCAGGAACCACATCCTGATGAGGACCCCTGAGGCCTGGGAGACTTAGAGTACTACCCAGCCGGTCATGAAAGGGCTGGACACAGAACCTGGGCCTCCTGGCCATTTTGCTTTCCAACATACCATGCTTTGTGCTGGCCATCCACCAAGCTTTTAAACACTGGCTATTTATAAAAGGCAAAACAAGAGCCAAGAGTTCTGCAATTTCAGCCTTAAGGCTCCTTCAAAGCTCTTGAATGGATACATCTAGTCTCAGCAATTCACTGCCAGTCACTGGTAATTCCCTGAACATGTCTACAAAGATTGGTTACACCCCGATGCCATCGGAGGCAGACACAGGTGCCAGTAGGGCAAATGCAAAGAGTAGAATTAGGTGCCACAGCAGCCCTAAAGGAGACACGTTTATAAATACCTACAGAAGCAGGCAGAGTATGAAAAGTCCCATAAGTAGCACAAAGTGCTAAGGGGTCCAGACAAAGGAGGCAGCAGATGAGCGACAAATCCTAGCAAGGAGTAAGCCATGGCTGGGATCCCAACCTACAAAGGTTTGAAAAGAAGATCCCCCTTCTTTTGTTACCAGATAAGAAAATGCGTGCTTTCTACCATCCTGCATCACCTATGTCCATGGATGCCCTGGGCAGGACACAGTAAAGCCTTCAGAGAAGTGGCACCCCAGATGCAGGCTGCCCACACTGCAGAACAGAGCCCCCTCGTAGGCCTCACTCCCTCTCACACAACCCTCAGCAAGTAAGATGTCTTAATCTCAGCGCTGCTACAAGAGGCTGGTGTGGCTTACATAGTAATTCCAAAGCATTCTTGACTCTCTGAACCACATCTGTTTATTAATACCCTTGCTGGAATGAATGGTGGACATTAGAGCTGCCCTGTTCCAGGCCACCCCACAGAAAGAATATATCATACTAAAGTGAAATCAAGGTGAAGAAAACCAAACTTTACAATGAAAATCTCAATTTCTATGACCTACCATAAGCCACAGATTCACTCCTGTGTATCTTTAGTTTCTTAAAACTGCTTATGTTAACCTATCAGTTCCTGAATTTCTCCCCTAAATTAAGACTCTCAGTCATTTTTAGAGGAGGAAAGACACATGAATCAATGGTTAAATTGGTGTTGAAATGGTACACTTCTATTATGATATGTACATGTCCAAACATAGACTAGAATATAAATTCTAAACAGTTCTGTCATATTTCTGTTGAATATGTCACAGAAAAAGAGATGTTAATTTTATTTAAACTGTCAACTAACACTTTAAAACAGAAAACGGGAAAAAAAAGAAAGGAGACATAAAACTACACAAAGAAATTGAGTTTGTGACTATTATGGTAGTCACCTAAGTATTGTTTTGAAACACACTGCCATTTTTTAAAAAACACCGAATAAGAAAAAGACTGAGAAGCATATATACATACTAAAATAAAGCTAGATTAAATACATCATCTAACTTTCAATAAAAAGCAGGAAGAACTCAGCCAGGAAATGACCTCAGATCAAAGGCAGATTCTGTTCCATGCCCTGAATAGCTATTTATGAAAACAGTGGGTGACTAAAAAAAAACAAAACTGCAGATAAGTGGCTTCTGTGCTATTCCACTGATTTTAGATTACACTGCAGATAAGACAACTCCTACTGCGTTTCTTGCTTATGCACTAAAGGATCTGGCTGTGGTTCCTAAACTTGAAACAAAAAGACCTCTCCGTGCCTATCCCTGAAAAGCACACACCTCTCCCATGCTCACAGAGAAAGGCACCAGCAAATGCCATCTTGGAGCGATGCTTCCGAGGTTCCAGACCATGCCTTTGTGCCACAGACCAGGAGGCAGCAGCGATTTCACTTCTCAGTGCCACCAAGGCAATTTGAAAATGCCACCACTAACAGGTGGAAGGGAGTGCTACAAAGAGAATTTTGGTAAAATTAGAAGAGAATGGACAGAAAAAAAAGAGCAACTTGAAAGGCAGTAACTAACAAAGACGCAAATGGCTAAAGTCAGAGGACATTTAGTTGTACCCATTTCTTGAATTACACACTTGGTAAATTACATAGAGCCCATACTTAAGTGTGAAAAAGCACTGAACTCTAGTTAAAATTTAAAGTACAGTTCCCTATCTCAGACAGACAGACCTATGTGAATTTTAATAAAATGCTTGCTTCCAGAGACAGTGAACACAGCGCGGGATGCTGTCAGCCAGGCTCACCCACAGGCACAGAGAAGGTCTCCCAGAGGACTCCTGAAAAGCAAGCAACAACTGCTTTTGAACCAGGTCTACAAGGAATATGATCAGAATGTTCATATGCTCAACAGCTGCCAATACTCTAAGATCTTGATATTGACATTTGTTAAATGCTATTGGGGGGAAAGGATGCAGATTAAAAATTAGATTTTATCGTTGCTGATGTAAGTGGTAGTGTTTGATGATTTTCTTTGCTCTTTCCCAGTTTTAGTCAACATAAATAACACTTTTTCCTAGAAAAATTAAACTCAAATATTTACAGTTTTAGTATATTCATTAAAAAATCTCAAACCCAAGTTTCAGCATAATATTACTTGCCAAAATTGATTCCGTTGTCACCTTTTAAATTGCTGTTTGGTTCAGCAGCATGTCAACCTGAAATACCTTTTAAATCCCTGCTCCCAAATAGCTCATACTTCTTAAAATGGTAAGCATTAGTTGCTCAAGAAGAGAGTTTTTCTTTATCTTCTTCTGAATCAGCGTTGCTAGAAAAAAGATCTGACTTGTTCCCTAGCATACCTCAATGCCTAGGACAGGACCAGGCACAGAGTCAATATAACAATGGATGCCTGAATGAATGAATGAAAGAACAAATGAACAAATGAATGAATCAATATACCTCTCCAGTTTGTTGCCCCTGAACTCCCACTCAAGCACTCTTATTTTAGGTTTGTGAAATAGAAGCTTGGTTTTGTTCAGACAGCCACTCCTATAGTATGATTTATATAAACAACAAGGAAAATTAGCCTCTCTGTCCCAAGAGGAACATTCCACAAGTTGCCATTCAACAAGGGAAAATATTTTAGTTGAATCAAGGTCTGAAACTTCACCTAATACCCTACTGGTCAAATCAATTTCTCAAGTTTTACCCTGAGACTGTAAGGAGGTGCTGTATTGTTTTTATTGACAAATACCTTTTGAAGAGAGTCACTGCTGACCAGAATGCTTACTCACTAAGTCACTTCCCTGGTATTAGATATTTTAAAAAATAACAAATAGAAAAGGAATAACACACACATCATTCTTTTATTTAGGAAGAAAAAAATGCATCATGGGTATATTTTCACAATGAGCAAAAGCTTTCATACAGCACATTTAGCCAATAGTATTTTTTATATAAGTGGTCAAAAAAATTAAGATGAAGTAAAATGAATTAAAAAATGAATCAAATTAAAAAATTTTTAAACATAGGTTAATTTTTTTTAAATCACTTATTTCTCTCAGGACTATTTGCGGGTACTACTAGTTTGAAATTTTACATAATCTTCAAATTAAGCTAGTCAAGTGGTTTTAAGATAAAAAGTGTTAGAAGAAAAGTTATTTCTTGGTCACTTGGGCTGACTACAATGAACCGGTGCCTTGTGAACTCTCTGTCC
>JAVSCE010001604.1:0-51066 GCA_032199065.1 Smutsia gigantea
AAGCAAAACTGAAGGAGCAAAACAACAAGGGCCTCACAGACTCCAAGAAGGAACTAGGGGTTACCAAAGGGGAGGGGAGGGGGAGGGCGGGAGAAGGGATTGAGGGGTCGTATGATGGGCACACATGGTGCGGGGGGGATCATGGGGAAGACACTGTAGCACAGAGAAGGCACATAGTGACTCTGTGGCATCTTACTACACTGATAGGCACTGACTGCAATGGGGTGTGGGGGACACGAAAACAGGAGTGAATGTAAAAGCACATTTTCTTTCACGTGAAACCTTCATGAGAGTGTATATCAATAATACCTTCATAAAATAAATGAATTTAAAACAAAAAATAAAGTCAAATCCTCGGTCTGAGGAGTGTCAGCGTATCTTACCAGCAGGAAGGACTCCAGGTGGGTCGGAGGGGAGGAGTGGGGACTGAGGGGTGGAAGGGATCGCGATTGGCCGAGGGAGCCGGTGGGGCGGGGCTTGCGAGGAGGGCTGGGCGGGCGGTGGGGCTGCCACTCCGCAGGTCCCTGGCCTCCGGGGCGGGGGCGGGCTGCGGGCGGCGGAACCAGCTGAGCCAACTTCCCATCAGGAGCGATCAGCCGAATCTGTCAGCTGAGCAGCGGCTGCGGCTCTACTGGACTCCCTTCACGAGCGCGCCTTGACCAGGGGCGAGGCGGGCATTGTGCGCTGCCGGCACGCGATAACACGTTGCCAGGAGATGGCGCACGAAGGCCGTCTCGGGGCTCGCGGCTCAGTCCCCGCCCCTCCCAGGGGAGTCCACTAATTTATTTTTTTTTAATGGGTTTCTCCCACTTTATTTCTCCCTTTGACTGACGTTGGCTTCAAAGGTTATTTGCCCTGGGCTGGGCCCATAATTTCCCCCAGAGTTACACTGGTAAAATAACTGACATACTTATTTATTTATTTTTTCTTTGTGGAGGTCTTATTAAGGTATTCTTGATATACACTCTTAGGAAGGTTTCACATGAAAAAACAATGTGGTTACTACATTTACCCATATTATCAAGTCCCCGCCAATACCCCAATGCAGTCACTGTCCTTGGGTGTAGTAAGATGTCACATATTCACTATTTGCCTTCTCCGTGCTACACTGTTTTCCCCGTGACCCCCCCACACCATGTGTGCTAAACATAATACCCCTCAATCCCCTTCCCCAACCCTCCCCACACGCCTCCCCTTTGGTAACCACTAGTTCCTTCTTGGAATCTCTGAGTCTGCTGCTATTTTCTTCCTTCAGTGTTGCTTCATTGTTATACTCCACAAAGGAGGGGAATCGTTTGGCACCTGTCTTTCTCCCCCTGGCTTATTTCACTGACATAATACTCTTCAGCTCCATCCACATTGTTGTAAATGGTAGGATTTGTTTCTTTCTTATGGCTGAATAGTATTCCATTGTGTATATGTACCACCTCTTCTTTATCCATTCATCTATTGATGGACACTTACGTTGCTTCCATTTCTTGGCTATTGTAGAAAGTGCTGCAATAAACACAGGGGTGCATATGTCTTTTTGAATCTGAGAAGTTGTCTTCTCAGGGAAAATTCCAAGGAGTGGGATTCCCAGGTCCAATGGTATTTCTATTTTTCATTTTCTGAGGAACCTTCATATTCCTTACATTCCCACCAGGAGTGTAGGTGGGTTCCCCTTCCTCCACACCCTTGCGAGCATTTGTTGTTCTTAGTCTTTTGGATGCTGGCATCCTCAGTGGTGTGAGGTGATATCTTATTGTGGTTTTAATTTGCATTTCCCTGATGATTAGCGATGTGGAGCATCTTTTCATGTGTCTGTTGGCCATCTGAATTTCTCCTTTGGAGGAGTGTTCACATCCTCCGCCCGTTTTTTAATCAGTTTATTTGCTTTTTGGGTGTTGAGGCATGTGAGTTCTTTATATATTTTGGATGTTAACTGCTTGTCGGGTATGTCATTTACAAATTCGTAGACAGTAACTTTTTCTATTTTGTTTTTCTGAATTCTTAATTGACTACTGGACCAAAACTGTATTTTGAACCACCTCCCTAAAGCTACTAAAACTACCTTAAAATGCGTTTTAGACCCAAATGTACAACCTAAAACCAAAAAGCTTCTGGGAAAACACAGGACAAAATTTTCTGAACATTTACTTAGGAAAAGGTGTTTTTTAGATACAAGATTCATGAAAGAAAATAAAGATAAATTTGATTTCATCAAATCAAGAACTTTGAAAGACATTGTAAAGAAAATGAAAATATTTATTTTGTAAGTATTTATTTTATAAGTGAACAAAAGATGAACTTTTAAATATCAACAGGGTTTCTCTAACCAACAATCGCAGTAAATGGGTTTTCATGCTCTTGGAGGGGATGAGCTAATATTATAAAGATGTCAACCCTCCCTAAATTCATCCATAAATTCAGTGCAATTTCATTAAAACATTCAGTTGAGAAAATATTTACAAATCACATATGTAATAAAGGGGTTGTATCCAGAAATACATTAAGAACTCTGAAAGTTCAATAATAAGAAAATAGAGAACCCGAATTTTTAAAAAGGGCAAAAGTAATGAAAAAGGATAAGGTTCTTAATTAATTTTACTGTTAATTCAGCTAAATATATCTCACAATGTCAGAAAGGGAAAGCTAAGTATTTTAAAAGTTAAATGTATCATTCTACTTATGTGTACTCTCGGAAACACACACAGGTCTATAGAGACAGACTGGGGATCAATGGATGCCTGGCACCAGGGGCAGGATGAGAGGCAGGCTTGAAGGCTTTACCAAGGGCACGGGGAAACTTCTGGCAGTCAGGGTGATGGTCATGATCTTGGCTGTGGTCATGGTTTCATGGGTGTGAAATTTAGACAAAATACTTATTGTTGCAAGTTACTCAAAATATTCCTCTCTGATTTCAAAGAGTAAAATTTATAAGACAATAATTCTGATAAGAATACATGTCAAAATTTATCAAATTGTACAGTTCAAAGTCAATTATACCTCAATAAAGCTGTAAAAAAATAACAACTAGGAGGAACCACCTCTTTTTATAAGATTCAAACTGAAACAGAAATTCCCTAAACATCTTTCCTGTGAAATAGTCCTCCAGCCTTTGTGACAGCGCAGACAGCTCACTATCTCCTGGCTGATGAATGGCAACCACAGGCCAGTTTATTCCTACACTGGATGAAAACAAACCTCGTCTTTCACTCACATCACCTGTGGTTCCTGCCTGGAGCCCAATTGTTCTCCTTTCCTGTGAGAGTCCTTCAGATTTTCGCAGAGCATTATCCTTCCCTCCCTCATTTCCTTGAGCCCCTGAGGTTTTCCTCCTCTGACTTAGTACTTATGTACCTTTACAACCCCTCACCCACGAGCCGCACACCCCCCGTGATATCTGAGTTGCTTCACTCGCAGTGAATTTCGGTTTGTGTCTACCTCCTCTGGCAGGGCAGCACGGCCAACCAGCAACCCTCCACGGACAGCAGGACTCAGGCCTTCAGGACGCACACTCACCTGCCTCCCCCTAGTCTGTGTTCCTCTGTCAGCACAGAGTAGGAGCATCTTAAGCTTTTTGGGCAGCCATGTCACAGTGCTGACTCAAATTAAAAATGTAAGTTACCCCAAGCCTTTTCACACACATTTCCAGCCTCTTTCCCTCCGCACAAATTTTTCCTCAAATATAATGAAGCTCAAATGCAGAAATCTAACACTTTTCTTAAATTTTGTACTGTTGCATTTTATCCATTGCACAAACCTTGTGATCCCTTTGTTACATACTTGGTTATTCAATGTATCTACAAACCCTCTTAGTCTTAGCATGTTTTATGCATATTGATGGAAAATGGTAAAAGGAATTAGACAAAATAGTTATTGTGGCAAGTTATTCAAAATGTTCCTCTCTGATTTGAAAGAGGAAAATTTACAGGAAAATAAGTCTGATAATGACTTTTTTTAAAATAGGAAATCTCCCCCAGATGGATTCTCACTTACTTAGGCACAGAAGCAGCAGGGCCTCCACTGGCCCCCACGGGCCTAGAAGCTGAGTGTCCACTCCCGCTGCTGTCAGGGTGCCTGCGACAAATCACAAACCCACAATTAGATGATAGGACTGTTTCTTTAAAGCATACTCTCATGTTCCCGGGATCTGACACACTTTCTATGCAACATGGGTTCATGCTAGACAAGAAAAGGCTGCTTCAAATCTCAAAGACTCAGGAAGGTAAATTTGTTCTAGGACTGTCCTAATCTAGTAAAGAAAAGTATAAAAATGCTTCAAGACTTTTGAACTATTCAAGTGTACTGATTATTTGCTAACTTCTCACCAAAGCACTTCAATCACAAATTTAGTACCGTACCATCTATAAATTAAAGACAAAAAAACACTTCAGTGACCCCCGACACACATCCCCCAAGGGTAAATGAGATTTAGGGATATTTTAAGTGATTTACCAAGTATTCTGTGAAACCCATACTGTAATAAGGTTCAGATTTTTAAGAACTGCAAGAAGGGAACAGTTCTGGCAGCACATCTCACAGCAGAGGCTAAAGGGAGGTGGGACACGGTTGACACACACCAAGGTGTTTCAAGAGGCCAAACCCCTTGCTTTTTGGGTGTTGAGGCATGTGAGACACATGAACCCACTTAGGACCTAAGGGAAAAAAAAGGATTTCAAAGTCAACTCCTCCACCCCAAAAAGCCAAAGCAATCCTGAGAAGGAAGAAGAAAGCGGGATGGGATTACGCTCACTGACTTCAAGCTCTACTACAAGGCCACAGTAATCAACACAATTTGGTACTGGCACAAAACAGATGCATCAATGAATGCAAAAGACTACAGAGCCCAGATATAAACCCAAGCATATATGGTCAACTAATATATGATAAAGGAGCCATGGACATACAACGGGGAAATGGCAGCCTCGTCAACAACTGGTGCTGGCAAAACTGGACAGCTACATGCAAGAGAATGAAACTGGATTATTGTCTATCCCCATACACAAAAGTAAACTCGAAATGGATCAAAGACCTGAATGTAAGTTATGAAACCATGAAATTCTTAGAAGATAAATAGGCAAAAATCTCCTGAATATAAACATGAGCAACTTTTTTCTGAATGCATGTCCTCGAGCAAGGGAAACGAAAGCAAAGATGAACATATGGGACCACATCAAACTTAAAAGCTTCTGTACAGCAAAGGACACTATCAACAGAACAAATGGGCATCCCATAGCATAGAACATACTTGTAAATGACATATCCGACAAGGGGTTAACATCCAAAATACGTAAAGAACTCACACGCCTCAACACCCAAAAAGAACATAACCCGATTAAAAAGAAGGTGGAGGATATGAACAGACAGTTCTCCAAAGAAGAAATTTAGATGGCCACAGGCACATGAAAAGCTGCTCCACGTCGCTAATTATCAGGGAAATGCAAATAAAAACCACAAGGAGATATCACCTCACACCAGTTAGGATGGCCGCTATTGAAAAGACAAAGAACAACAAATGTTGGGGAGGATGTGGAGAAAGAGGCACCGTCCTACACTGCTGGTGGGAATGTAAGCTAATTCAACCATTGTGGAAAGCAATAGGGAGGTTCCTGAAAAAACTAAAAATAGAAATATCATTTGAGCCGGGAATTCCACTCCTAGGAATTTACCCAAAGAATATAATTTCTCAGTTTCAAAAAGACATATGCACCCATATGTTTATTGCAGCACTACTTACAATAGCTAAGATATGGAAGCATCCTAAGTGTCCATCGGTAGATGAATGGATAAAGAAGAGGTGGTACATATACACAATGGAATACAATTCAGCCATAAAAAAAGAAACAAATTCTGCAATTTGCAACAACGTGGATGGAGCTGAAGGATATTATGCTCAGAGAAATAAGCCAGGCAGAGAAAGACAAGTATCAGATGATTCCCCTCATTTGTGGAGTATAACAAGGAAGCAAAACTGAAGGAGCAAAACAACAAGGGCCTCACAGACTCCAAGAAGGAACTAGGGGTTACCAAAGGGGAGGGGAGGGGGAGGGCGGGAGAAGGGGTTGAGGGGTCGTATGATGGGCACACATGGTGCGGGGGGGATCATGGGGAAGACACTGTAGCACAGAGAAGGCACATAGTGACTCTGTGGCATCTTACTACACTGATGGGCACTGACTGCAATGGGGTGTGGGGGACACGAAAACAGGAGTGAATGTAAAAGCACATTTTCTTTCACGTGAAACCTTCATGAGAGTGTATATCAATAATACCTTCATAAAATAAATGAATTTAAAACAAAAAACAAAGTCAAATCCTCGGTCTGAGGAGTGTCAGCGTATCTTACCAGCAGGAAGGACTCCAGGTGGGTCGGAGGGGAGGAGTGGGGACTGAGGGGTGGAAGGGATCGCGATTGGCCGAGGGAGCCGGTGGGGCGGGGCTTGCGAGGAGGGCTGGGCGGGCGGTGGGGCTGCCACTCCGCAGGTCCCTGGCCTCCGGGGCGGGGGCGGGCTGCGGGCGGCGGAACCAGCTGAGCCAACTTCCCATCAGGAGCGATCAGCCGAATCTGTCAGTTGAGCAGCGGCTGCGGCTCTACTGGACTCCCTTCACGAGCGCGCCTTGACCAGGGGCGAGGCGGGCATTGTGCGCTGCCGGCACGCGATAACACGTTGCCAGGAGATGGCGCACGAAGGCCGTCTCGGGGCTCGCGGCTCAGTCCCCGCCCCTCCCGGGGGAGTCCACTAATTTATTTTTTTTTAATGGGTTTCTCCCACTTTATTTCTCCCTTTGACTGACGTTGGCTTCAAAGGTTATTTGCCCTGGGCTGGGCCCATAATTTCCCCCAGAGTTACACTGGTAAAATAACTGACATACTTATTTATTTATTTTTTCTTTGTGGAGGTCTTATTAAGGTATTATTGATATACACTCTTAGGAAGGTTTCACATGAAAAAACAATGTGGTTACTACATTTACCCATATTATCAAGTCCCCGCCAATACCCCAATGCAGTCACTGTCCTTGGGTGTAGTAAGATGTCACATATTCACTATTTGCCTTCTCCGTGCTACACTGTTTTCCCCGTGACCCCCCACACCATGTGTGCTAAACATAATACCCCTCAATCCCCTTCCCCAACCCTCCCCACACGCCTCCCCTTTGGTAACCACTAGTTCCTTCTTGGAATCTCTGAGTCTGCTGCTATTTTCTTCCTTCAGTGTTGCTTCATTGTTATACTCCACAAAGGAGGGGAATCGTTTGGCACCTGTCTTTCTCCCCCTGGCTTATTTCACTGACATAATACTCTTCAGCTCCATCCACATTGTTGTAAATGGTAGGATTTGTTTCTTTCTTATGGCTGAATAGTATTCCATTGTGTATATGTACCACCTCTTCTTTATCCATTCATCTATTGATGGACACTTACGTTGCTTCCATTTCTTGGCTATTGTAGAAAGTGCTGCAATAAACACAGGGGTGCATATGTCTTTTTGAATCTGAGAAGTTGTCTTCTCAGGGAAAATTCCAAGGAGTGGGATTCCCAGGTCAAATGGTATTTCTATTTTTCATTTTCTGAGGAACCTTCATATTCCTTACATTCCCACCAGGAGTGTAGGTGGGTTCCCCTTCCTCCACACCCTTGCGAGCATTTGTTGTTCTTAGTCTTTTGGATGCTGGCATCCTCAGTGGTGTGAGGTGATATCTCATTGTGGTTTTAATTTGCATTTCCCTGATGATTAGCGATGTGGAGCATCTTTTCATGTGTCTGTTGGCCATCTGAATTTCTCCTTTGGAGGAGTGTTCACATCCTCCGCCCGTTTTTTAATCAGTTTATTTGCTTTTTGGGTGTTGAGGCATGTGAGTTCTTTATATATTTTGGATGTTAACTGCTTGTCGGGTATGTCATTTACAAATTCGTAGACAGTAACTTTTTCTATTTTGTTTTTCTGAATTCTTAATTGACTACTGGACCAAAACTGTATTTTGAACCACCTCCCTAAAGCTACTAAAACTACCTTAAAATGCGTTTTAGACCCAAATGTACAACCTAAAACCAAAAAGCTTCTGGGAAAACACAGGACAAAATTTTCTGAACATTTACTTAGGAAAAGGTGTTTTTTAGATACAAGATTCATGAAAGAAAATAAAGATAAATTTGATTTCATCAAATCAAGAACTTTGAAAGACATTGTAAAGAAAATGAAAATATTTATTTTGTAAGTATTTATTTTATAAGTGAACAAAAGATGAACTTTTAAATATCAACAGGGTTTCTCTAACCAACAATCGCAGTAAATGGGTTTTCATGCTCTTGGAGGGGATGAGCTAATATTATAAAGATGTCAACCCTCCCTAAATTCATCCATAAATTCAGTGCAATTTCATTAAAACATTCAGTTGAGAAAATATTTACAAATCACATATGTAATAAAGGGGTTGTATCCAGAAATACATTAAGAACTCTGAAAGTTCAATAATAAGAAAATAGAGAACCCGAATTTTTAAAAAGGGCAAAAGTAATGAAAAAGGATAAGGTTCTTAATTAATTTTACTGTTAATTCAGCTAAATATATCTCACAATGTCAGAAAGGGAAAGCTAAGTATTTTAAAAATTAAATGTATCATTCTACTTATGTGTACTCTCGGAAACACACACAGGTCTATAGTGACAGACTGGGGATCAATGGATGCCTGGCACCAGGGGCAGGATGAGAGGCAGGCTTGAAGGCTTTACCAAGGGGCACGGGGAAACTTCTGGCAGTCAGGGTGATGGTCATGATCTTGGCTGTGGTCATGGTTTCATGGGTGTGAAATTTAGACAAAATACTTATTGTTGCAAGTTACTCAAAATATTCCTCTCTGATTTCAAAGAGTAAAATTTATAAGACAATAATTCTGATAAGGATACATGTCAAAATTTATCAAATTGTACAGTTCAAAGTCAATTATACCTCAATAAAGCTGTAAAAAAATAACAACTAGGAGGAACCACCTCTTTTTATAAGATTCAAACTGAAACAGAAATTCCCTAAACATCTTTCCTGTGAAATAGTCCTCCAGCCTTTGTGACAGCGCAGACAGCTCACTATCTCCTGGCTGATGAATGGCAACCACAGGCCAGTTGATTCCTACACTGGATGAAAACAAACCTCGTCTTTCACTCACATCACCTGTGGTTCCTGCCTGGAGCCCAATTGTTCTCCTTTCCTGTGAGAGTCCTTCAGATTTTCGCAGAGCATTATCCTTCCCTCCCTCATTTCCTTGAGCCCCTGAGGTTTTCCTCCTCTGACTTAGTACTTATGTACCTTTCCAACCCCTCACCCACGAGCCGCACACCCCCCGTGATATCTGAGTTGCTTCACTCGCAGTGAATTTCGGTTTGTGTCTACCTCCTCTGGCAGGGCAGCACGGCCAACCAGCAACCCTCCACGGACAGCAGGACTCAGGCCTTCAGGACGCACACTCACCTGCCTCCCCCTAGTCTGTGTTCCTCTGTCAGCACAGAGTAGGAGCATCTTAAGCTTTTTGGGCAGCCATGTCACAGTGCTGACTCAAATTAAAAATGTAAGTTACCCCAAGCCTTTTCACACACATTTCCAGCCTCTTTCCCTCCGCACAAATTTT
This sequence comes from Smutsia gigantea, assembly GCA_032199065.1. Classification (NCBI taxonomy): domain Eukaryota; kingdom Metazoa; phylum Chordata; class Mammalia; order Pholidota; family Manidae; genus Smutsia; species Smutsia gigantea. Next base: position 9,610 of record JAVSCE010001604.1, read on the forward strand.
TCCTCAAATATAATGAAGCTCAAATGCAGAAATCTAACACTTTTCTTAAATTTTGTACTGTTGCATTTTATCCATTGCACAAACCTTGTGATCCCTTTGTTACATACTTGCTTATTCAATGTATCTACAAACCCCCTTAGTCTTAGCATGTTTTATGCATATTGATAGAAAATGGTAAAAGGAATTAGACAAAATAGTTATTGTGGCAAGTTATTCAAAATGTTCCTCTCTGATTTGAAAGGGGAAAATTTACAGGAAAATAAGTCTGATAATGACTTTTTTTTTTAATAGGAAATCTCCCCCAGATGCATTCTCACTTACTTAGGCACAGAAGCAGCAGGGCCTCCACTGGCCCTCACGGGCCTAGAAGCTGAGTGTCCACTCCCGCTGCTGTCAGGGTCCCTGCAACAAATCACAAACCCACAATTAGATGATAGGACTGTTTCTTTAAAGCATACTCTCATGTTCCCGGGATCTGACACTCTTTCTATGCAACATGGGTTCATGCTAGACAAGAAAAGGCTGCTTCAAATCTCAAAGATTCTGGAAGGTAAATTGGTTCTACGACTGTCCTAATCTAGTAAGAAAAGTATAAAAATGCTTCACGACCTTTGAACTATTCAAGTGTACTGATTATTTGCTAACTTCTCACCAAAGCACTTCAATCACAAATTTCATATCCTACCACCGATAAATTAAAGACAGAAAAACACTTCAGCGATCCCCCGACACACATCCCCCAAGGCTCTCATTTACTTCAATCTGTAAGTGAAGAAGTTCACTAATCACACAGAAGGGCCCATGGAAAGATCATACACTGCCCTAAGGTATAGGCTCACTGTGGTCTAGAAAAATCACCAACCTGGAGAACATGAGAAACATGTTTTGACCATAATAATAGTTATTTTCTCTCTGACCTGCACAAGAATCCTTCAATCTTTTATGCTAACTCATCAGAAATATACACCCAAAGTCAAACGTTTTGAAAAAACCTGAATGTTCACCTTTTCAAATAAATGTATTTATCAAGGATCCAGCGTTGTCATCGAAGTTCTGAATTTTGTTGTATCACTGAGCCACTCGGACCAAATGAAAAGAACAAGTCTTTTTAATCTAGTCATCTTTACCAGCCAAGTTATATCCATCAGGGAGGCTTCCTGGGTACACCTCTTTGAGCTCAGCTGATACAATTTATTGGTCCAAAGAAAAAGAAGAAACAAAACCTATTACAGTAGTATGCGTTAAAGACAGAAGATATTTTCACCTGAAGTAGGGATATTTTAAGTCATTCACCAAGTATTCTGTGAAACCCACACTGTAATAAGGTTCAGATTTTTAAGAACTGAAAGAAGGGAACAGTTCTGGCAGCACATCTCACAGCAGAGGCTAAAGGGAGGCGGGACACGGTTGGCACAAACCAAGGTGTTTCAAGAGGCCAAACCCCTTGCTTTTTGGGTGTTGAGGCATGTGAGACACATGAACCCACTTAGGACCTAAGGGAAAAAAAAGGATTTCAAAGTCAACTCCTCCACCCCAAAAAGTCAAATCAATCTTGAGAAAGAAGAAGAAAGCGGAATGGGATTACGCTCACTAACTTCAAGCTCTACTACAAGGCCACAGTAATCAACACAATTTGGTACTGGCACAAAACAGATGCGTCAATGAATGGAAAAGACTACAGCGCCCAGATATAAACCCAAGCATGTGTGGTCAACTAATATATGATAAAGGAGCCATGGACATACAACAGGGAAATGGCAGCCTCGTCAACAACTGGTGTAGGCAAAACTGGACAGCTACATGCAAGAGAATGAAACTGGATTATAGTCTATCCCAATACACAAAAGTAAACTCGAAATGGATGAAAGACATGAATGTAAGTTATGAAACCATGAAATTCTTAGAAGGTAAATAGGCAAAAATCTCCTGAATATAAACATGAGCAACTTTTTTCTGAATGCATGTCCTCGAGCAAGGGAAACGAAAGCAAAGATGAACATATGGGACCACATCAAACTTAAAAGCTTCTGTACAGCAAAGGACACTATCAACAGAACAAATGGGCATCCCATAGTATAGAACATACTTGTAAATGACATATCCGACAAGGGGTTAACATCCAAAATACGTAAAAAACTCTCACGCCTCAACACCCAAAAAGAACATAACCCAATTAAAAAGAAGGTGGAGGATATGAACAGACAGTTCTCCAAAGAAGAAATTTAGATGGCCACAGGCAGCTGCTCACAATTATCAGGGAAATGCAAATAAGGGGAGCAAGGAGTCACCTCACATTAGACTGATTCCGCTATTGAAAAGACAAAGTCACCAACAAGCATGTCAGAGCTATTATGTGACTGACCCTATGTAATAACTAAGGATCTGACCTTCCACATCATTCTGTGGCTCTAATCCATCACTGTATATAAAGTCTCCTTTCCAAGTGACTAAAAAACATTTCTTTGTGAGTATGGGGCTTCTGGAAAGTGAGTCAATTGCCAGTATTAACTATGGGGAATGAAAGCAGAAAAAGCAATGGAATGCTATTAAATGGCCGAGGAGTGAGTGTGCTTTCCGCACATCCTGAAGAGTGGGATGTCATGTGCAGGGACGGCTGAGAGCGAGCTGACGCATACAAGGTCACTCTGTAGTAGTCCGTGGGAGTGATAAAGGGAAACTCAGAAACTCTTCCAGGGTAGATAAGCCAGGAAGCTAGTTTAGTCTTGCTTTCATTAAATTTTCAGTTTCAGTTTATTAAAATTTAAAAATTGCTATTGTGACACTTGTGACTTTTGTGGCATCTATGGTATTCACTGTCACATGGTGATTATCCATACAGCCATCGGTCCGTGACTAGCCAGGGCTGAGGATAATCCAGTTCAGCAATTAGGGGAAAAGGGTTTTCTCTCTACTTCACAGACTGTGCATACACATACAACACAGACGTGGTAAAAGATTTAAATTTGAAGGGTAACAAACAAAAGGACTCTAACCAAACAGACCAGCTGTTAGATAAGGTTGGTTAGGGAGACACTGTACCAGAGAGAGAAGACAGAAAACTGACAGACTGTTCCATAAAACTAAGAACCTTTCTCTATAAAAATATTGTCACATGGGAAAGAGACTTTACTGTACACGCTTTGTGCCAGTTGAATGTTCAACCATACTGCTTCCATAAACTATAAAATAGGAAACCAAAACACCCCAAAACAAACACAAAATCATAAGCAACATTAAAAGATAGGTCTTTTCAATTAAACTGCTGAGTTAATATCCATAACATGTAAAAATGGACTCTCGCAATTCCATATGAATATAATGAACATGACAAATGGAAAGTGGGTGAGGAATATGTAACAAGGCAGCTCATAAAAACAGTCTGTGTCTCTGGCAGGTAGTTGTTAAGTCTGAAGTTCTGAGTGGGAATTAAGTCCCCTGAAATTTAAATGACCGTACTTATTTAAAATCACAGTAACAGGTGGCACTTCTTGAATGTTTACTATGGACAAGGTAAACTCTTGAACGCTTTATATGGACCACCTCAGAACTACCTTATAGAGTAGGTCAAAATCATTATTTCCATAAGTGTCCCTTCAGGTTTTTTGTTACAGATATTAATTACATACCTTTAATGCCAAAAAAAAAAAAGAGTGTAAGAGATATGTGAACCAAATGCAATGAGTTTATTTTTGGTCCCTGATTCAAAGTAACTATAATAAGACAGGGTAATAAGGGCAAATTGGAGTGATGATAACTAACATTAAGTCATTATTATTCAGAGGAATAGAGGTGTTGTGGTTATTAATGTTCAAAAAGTTTTAAAAATACACTGAAGTACCTACAGGTGAAACAACATGTTTGTACTTTAAACACAGGAGCAAAACCAATTTGGGGGGGTGTTGAGGGAAGAGGACTGACGAAACACGTTATCTGCTGGAGCTACACGGAGGGCCATGATGATATGCTTCCTTCCCTTTGTGTATGTATGGCATTTGACGCAAACCCGTAAGAAGGGGCGATGACTGTGTATCTCATGGGTCTGCTGTGATCACGGAGTGAGGAAATGCATGTAAAGTGCTCAGCAGAGGGCCTGGTGCGGAATAAAGACTTCGTCCTATGATCCTCGGCACGGCCGTAACTGCCGGGCTGGGGCCTTCATCTCCTGTATTTGTCATTTATCATTAACGTGTCATTGATGTTACTCTAAGAGCCTTCTGTATGGATGGAAACTTATGTCAAATTCCTTCTCCTCTCAAAAACCTCCTCCACACATGTGTTATTTTTTTCAAGCTCCTATGTATTGGGTGCCCACTTATTGACAAGCATTGTAATGGGTGCTTTTCAAACGTTACCTTCAATCTTTACAACAATCCTTTAGAGATGAGAAAACGAGAGTTTAAGTCATTTACCTCCAAGAGTCTATAGCTACTAAGTGTCAAAGCCAAGATTTGAACCCAAGTCATTCTGGTAGCAAAACGTGATCTGTTCTCCAGTCTACACTACATCCTTTCTAAAAAGAATTATAACCACTTATTTAAAAAACAGTCGTTGAATTCCCTGTGCCGAAAGGATGAATTTATGACCCAATGCAACCCAAATCAATCTACCATTTTAATCAAATTAGTCCCATGTTGTGAATTAGTCCTCCTCTGTCCATTTATCTGTAATAGCGGCTCTGTCTCGGATCAGGTTTCCACATAAGCATTCTGGGCTTTCTAGTGGGTTCCCCTGGTCTGTAGCGATCATTCAAGGGTTGGTACCTGCTGTTAGCTTAGAGGTGATCTCAGCATCTGACAGGAGGCACCTAGTAAACACTGCATAATCAACTAATAAATGCAAAGAATCCACTTCTTCCACCCCAGCAGGCGCATGTACCTGAGAGATCCCCCCACTAGAGCTGTACGAACTGTAAATGCAATTCCAGCTGTTCACGTGGATGCCACATGTGCAGATGCCGCGTGCACAGCTACAGGATCGCTTAGTCAAGTGGCCGTCTGAGCTCTTGGAGTCAAGGCCACTGTTTTAAAAGGGAAAAACACAGATGTGCTACTGAAAGGCCACAACATTGTTTTAAGGCTTCATCCCATGGTCACAAAATCGTTCTAATGTAATGAAAAATAATAAGTTTCTTAATTTTACTGTTAATTCAGCTAAATATATCTCACAATGTCAGAAAGGGAAAGCTAAGTATTTTAAAAGTTAAATGTATCATTCTACTTATGTGTACTCTCGGAAACACACACAGGTCTATAGAGACAGACTGGGGATCAATGGATGCCTGGCACCAGGGGCAGGATGAGAGGCAGGCTTGAAGGCTTTACCAAGGGGCACGGGGAAACTTCTGGCAGTCAGGGTGATGGTCATGATCTTGGCTGTGGTCATGGTTTCATGGGTGTGAAATTTAGACAAAATACTTATTGTTGCAAGTTACTCAAAATATTCCTCTCTGATTTCAAAGAGTAAAATTTATAAGACAATAATTCTGATAAGAATACATGTCAAAATTTATCAAATTGTACAGTTCAAAGTCAATTATACCTCAATAAAGCTGTAAAAAAATAACAACTAGGAGGAACCACCTCTTTTTATAAGATTCAAACTGAAACAGAAATTCCCTAAACATCTTTCCTGTGAAATAGTCCTCCAGCCTTTGTGACAGCGCAGACAGCTCACTATCTCCTGGCTGATGAATGGCAACCACAGGCCAGTTTATTCCTACACTGGATGAAAACAAACCTCGTCTTTCACTCACATCACCTGTGGTTCCTGCCTGGAGCCCAATTGTTCTCCTTTCCTGTGAGAGTCCTTCAGATTTTCGCAGAGCATTATCCTTCCCTCCCTCATTTCCTTGAGCCCCTGAGGTTTTCCTCCTCTGACTTAGTACTTATGTACCTTTCCAACCCCTCACCCACGAGCCGCACACCCCCCGTGATATCTGAGTTGCTTCACTCGCAGTGAATTTCGGTTTGTGTCTACCTCCTCTGGCAGGGCAGCACGGCCAACCAGCAACCCTCCACGGACAGCAGGACTCAGGCCTTCAGGACGCACACTCACCTGCCTCCCCCTAGTCTGTGTTCCTCTGTCAGCACAGAGTAGGAGCATCTTAAGCTTTTTGGGCAGCCATGTCACAGTGCTGACTCAAATTAAAAATGTAAGTTACCCCAAGCCTTTTCACACACATTTCCAGCCTCTTTCCCTCCGCACAAATTTTTCCTCAAATATAATGAAGCTCAAATGCAGAAATCTAACACTTTTCTTAAATTTTGTACTGTTGCATTTTATCCATTGCACAAACCTTGTGATCCCTTTGTTACATACTTGGTTATTCAATGTATCTACAAACCCTCTTAGTCTTAGCATGTTTTATGCATATTGATGGAAAATGGTAAAAGGAATTAGACAAAATAGTTATTGTGGCAAGTTATTCAAAATGTTCCTCTCTGATTTGAAAGAGGAAAATTTACAGGAAAATAAGTCTGATAATGACTTTTTTTAAAATAGGAAATCTCCCCCAGATGGATTCTCACTTACTTAGGCACAGAAGCAGCAGGGCCTCCACTGGCCCCCACGGGCCTAGAAGCTGAGTGTCCACTCCCGCTGCTGTCAGGGTGCCTGCGACAAATCACAAACCCACAATTAGATGATAGGACTGTTTCTTTAAAGCATACTCTCATGTTCCCGGGATCTGACACACTTTCTATGCAACATGGGTTCATGCTAGACAAGAAAAGGCTGCTTCAAATCTCAAAGACTCAGGAAGGTAAATTTGTTCTAGGACTGTCCTAATCTAGTAAAGAAAAGTATAAAAATGCTTCAAGACTTTTGAACTATTCAAGTGTACTGATTATTTGCTAACTTCTCACCAAAGCACTTCAATCACAAATTTAGTACCGTACCATCTATAAATTAAAGACAAAAAAACACTTCAGTGACCCCCGACACACATCCCCCAAGGGTAAATGAGATTTAGGGATATTTTAAGTGATTTACCAAGTATTCTGTGAAACCCATACTGTAATAAGGTTCAGATTTTTAAGAACTGCAAGAAGGGAACAGTTCTGGCAGCACATCTCACAGCAGAGGCTAAAGGGAGGTGGGACACGGTTGACACACACCAAGGTGTTTCAAGAGGCCAAACCCCTTGCTTTTTGGGTGTTGAGGCATGTGAGACACATGAACCCACTTAGGACCTAAGGGAAAAAAAAGGATTTCAAAGTCAACTCCTCCACCCCAAAAAGCCAAAGCAATCCTGAGAAGGAAGAAGAAAGCGGGATGGGATTACGCTCACTGACTTCAAGCTCTACTACAAGGCCACAGTAATCAACACAATTTGGTACTGGCACAAAACAGATGCATCAATGAATGCAAAAGACTACAGAGCCCAGATATAAACCCAAGCATATATGGTCAACTAATATATGATAAAGGAGCCATGGACATACAACGGGGAAATGGCAGCCTCGTCAACAACTGGTGCTGGCAAAACTGGACAGCTACATGCAAGAGAATGAAACTGGATTATTGTCTATCCCCATACACAAAAGTAAACTCGAAATGGATCAAAGACCTGAATGTAAGTTATGAAACCATGAAATTCTTAGAAGATAAATAGGCAAAAATCTCCTGAATATAAACATGAGCAACTTTTTTCTGAATGCATGTCCTCGAGCAAGGGAAACGAAAGCAAAGATGAACATATGGGACCACATCAAACTTAAAAGCTTCTGTACAGCAAAGGACACTATCAACAGAACAAATGGGCATCCCATAGCATAGAACATACTTGTAAATGACATATCCGACAAGGGGTTAACATCCAAAATACGTAAAGAACTCACACGCCTCAACACCCAAAAAGAACATAACCCGATTAAAAAGAAGGTGGAGGATATGAACAGACAGTTCTCCAAAGAAGAAATTTAGATGGCCACAGGCACATGAAAAGCTGCTCCACGTCGCTAATTATCAGGGAAATGCAAATAAAAACCACAAGGAGATATCACCTCACACCAGTTAGGATGGCCGCTATTGAAAAGACAAAGAACAACAAATGTTGGGGAGGATGTGGAGAAAGAGGCACCGTCCTACACTGCTGGTGGGAATGTAAGCTAATTCAACCATTGTGGAAAGCAATAGGGAGGTTCCTGAAAAAACTAAAAATAGAAATATCATTTGAGCCGGGAATTCCACTCCTAGGAATTTACCCAAAGAATATAATTTCTCAGTTTCAAAAAGACATATGCACCCATATGTTTATTGCAGCACTACTTACAATAGCTAAGATATGGAAGCATCCTAAGTGTCCATCGGTAGATGAATGGATAAAGAAGAGGTGGTACATATACACAATGGAATACAATTCAGCCATAAAAAAAGAAACAAATTCTGCAATTTGCAACAACGTGGATGGAGCTGAAGGATATTATGCTCAGAGAAATAAGCCAGGCAGAGAAAGACAAGTATCAGATGATTCCCCTCATTTGTGGAGTATAACAAGGAAGCAAAACTGAAGGAGCAAAACAACAAGGGCCTCACAGACTCCAAGAAGGAACTAGGGGTTACCAAAGGGGAGGGGAGGGGGAGGGCGGGAGAAGGGGTTGAGGGGTCGTATGATGGGCACACATGGTGCGGGGGGGATCATGGGGAAGACACTGTAGCACAGAGAAGGCACATAGTGACTCTGTGGCATCTTACTACACTGATGGGCACTGACTGCAATGGGGTGTGGGGGACACGAAAACAGGAGTGAATGTAAAACCACATTTTCTTTCACGTGAAACCTTCATGAGAGTGTATATCAATAATACCTTCATAAAATAAATGAATTTAAAACAAAAAACAAAGTCAAATCCTCGGTCTGAGGAGTGTCAGCGTATCTTACCAGCAGGAAGGACTCCAGGTGGGTCGGAGGGGAGGAGTGGGGACTGAGGGGTGGAAGGGATCGCGATTGGCCGAGGGAGCCGGTGGGGCGGGGCTTGCGAGGAGGGCTGGGCGGGCGGTGGGGCTGCCACTCCGCAGGTCCCTGGCCTCCGGGGCGGGGGCGGGCTGCGGGCGGCGGAACCAGCTGAGCCAACTTCCCATCAGGAGCGATCAGCCGAATCTGTCAGTTGAGCAGCGGCTGCGGCTCTACTGGACTCCCTTCACGAGCGCGCCTTGACCAGGGGCGAGGCGGGCATTGTGCGCTGCCGGCACGCGATAACACGTTGCCAGGAGATGGCGCACGAAGGCCGTCTCGGGGCTCGCGGCTCAGTCCCCGCCCCTCCCGGGGGAGTCCACTAATTTATTTTTTTTTAATGGGTTTCTCCCACTTTATTTCTCCCTTTGACTGACGTTGGCTTCAAAGGTTATTTGCCCTGGGCTGGGCCCATAATTTCCCCCAGAGTTACACTGGTAAAATAACTGACATACTTATTTATTTATTTTTTCTTTGTGGAGGTCTTATTAAGGTATTATTGATATACACTCTTAGGAAGGTTTCACATGAAAAAACAATGTGGTTACTACATTTACCCATATTATCAAGTCCCCGCCAATACCCCAATGCAGTCACTGTCCTTGGGTGTAGTAAGATGTCACATATTCACTATTTGCCTTCTCCGTGCTACACTGTTTTCCCCGTGACCCCCCACACCATGTGTGCTAAACATAATACCCCTCAATCCCCTTCCCCAACCCTCCCCACACGCCTCCCCTTTGGTAACCACTAGTTCCTTCTTGGAATCTCTGAGTCTGCTGCTATTTTCTTCCTTCAGTGTTGCTTCATTGTTATACTCCACAAAGGAGGGGAATCGTTTGGCACCTGTCTTTCTCCCCCTGGCTTATTTCACTGACATAATACTCTTCAGCTCCATCCACATTGTTGTAAATGGTAGGATTTGTTTCTTTCTTATGGCTGAATAGTATTCCATTGTGTATATGTACCACCTCTTCTTTATCCATTCATCTATTGATGGACACTTACGTTGCTTCCATTTCTTGGCTATTGTAGAAAGTGCTGCAATAAACACAGGGGTGCATATGTCTTTTTGAATCTGAGAAGTTGTCTTCTCAGGGAAAATTCCAAGGAGTGGGATTCCCAGGTCAAATGGTATTTCTATTTTTCATTTTCTGAGGAACCTTCATATTCCTTACATTCCCACCAGGAGTGTAGGTGGGTTCCCCTTCCTCCACACCCTTGCGAGCATTTGTTGTTCTTAGTCTTTTGGATGCTGGCATCCTCAGTGGTGTGAGGTGATATCTCATTGTGGTTTTAATTTGCATTTCCCTGATGATTAGCGATGTGGAGCATCTTTTCATGTGTCTGTTGGCCATCTGAATTTCTCCTTTGGAGGAGTGTTCACATCCTCCGCCCGTTTTTTAATCAGTTTATTTGCTTTTTGGGTGTTGAGGCATGTGAGTTCTTTATATATTTTGGATGTTAACTGCTTGTCGGGTATGTCATTTACAAATTCGTAGACAGTAACTTTTTCTATTTTGTTTTTCTGAATTCTTAATTGACTACTGGACCAAAACTGTATTTTGAACCACCTCCCTAAAGCTACTAAAACTACCTTAAAATGCGTTTTAGACCCAAATGTACAACCTAAAACCAAAAAGCTTCTGGGAAAACACAGGACAAAATTTTCTGAACATTTACTTAGGAAAAGGTGTTTTTTAGATACAAGATTCATGAAAGAAAATAAAGATAAATTTGATTTCATCAAATCAAGAACTTTGAAAGACATTGTAAAGAAAATAAAATATTTATTTTGTAAGTATTTATTTTATAAGTGAACAAAAGATGAACTTTTAAATATCAACAGGGTTTCTCTAACCAACAATCGCAGTAAATGGGTTTTCATGCTCTTGGAGGGGATGAGCTAATATTATAAAGATGTCAACCCTCCCTAAATTCATCCATAAATTCAGTGCAATTTCATTAAAACATTCAGTTGAGAAAATATTTACAAATCACATATGTAATAAAGGGGTTGTATCCAGAAATACATTAAGAACTCTGAAAGTTCAATAATAAGAAAATAGAGAACCCGAATTTTTAAAAAGGGCAAAAGTAATGAAAAAGGATAAGGTTCTTAATTAATTTTACTGTTAATTCAGCTAAATATATCTCACAATGTCAGAAAGGGAAAGCTAAGTATTTTAAAAATTAAATGTATCATTCTACTTATGTGTACTCTCGGAAACACACACAGGTCTATAGAGACAGACTGGGGATCAATGGATGCCTGGCACCAGGGGCAGGATGAGAGGCAGGCTTGAAGGCTTTACCAAGGGGCACGGGGAAACTTCTGGCAGTCAGGGTGATGGTCATGATCTTGGCTGTGGTCATGGTTTCATGGGTGTGAAATTTAGACAAAATACTTATTGTTGCAAGTTACTCAAAATATTCCTCTCTGATTTCAAAGAGTAAAATTTATAAGACAATAATTCTGATAAGAATACATGTCAAAATTTATCAAATTGTACAGTTCAAAGTCAATTATACCTCAATAAAGCTGTAAAAAAATAACAACTAGGAGGAACCACCTCTTTTTATAAGATTCAAACTGAAACAGAAATTCCCTAAACATCTTTCCTGTGAAATAGTCCTCCAGCCTTTGTGACAGCGCAGACAGCTCACTATCTCCTGGCTGATGAATGGCAACCACAGGCCAGTTGATTCCTACACTGGATGAAAACAAACCTCGTCTTTCACTCACATCACCTGTGGTTCCTGCCTGGAGCCCAATTGTTCTCCTTTCCTGTGAGAGTCCTTCAGATTTTCGCAGAGCATTATCCTTCCCTCCCTCATTTCCTTGAGCCCCTGAGGTTTTCCTCCTCTGACTTAGTACTTATGTACCTTTACAACCCCTCACCCACGAGCCGCACACCCCCCGTGATATCTGAGTTGCTTCACTCGCAGTGAATTTCGGTTTGTGTCTACCTCCTCTGGCAGGGCAGCACGGCCAACCAGCAACCCTCCACGGACAGCAGGACTCAGGCCTTCAGGACGCACACTCACCTGCCTCCCCCTAGTCTGTGTTCCTCTGTCAGCACAGAGTAGGAGCATCTTAAGCTTTTTGGGCAGCCATGTCACAGTGCTGACTCAAATTAAAAATGTAAGTTACCCCAAGCCTTTTCACACACATTTCCACCCTCTTTCCCTCCGCACAAATTTTTCCTCAAATATAATGAAGCTCAAATGCAGAAATCTAACACTTTTCTTAAATTTTGTACTGTTGCATTTTATCCATTGCACAAACCTTGTGATCCCTTTGTTACATACTTGGTTATTCAATGTATCTACAAACCCTCTTAGTCTTAGCATGTTTTATGCATATTGATGGAAAATGGTAAAAGGAATTAGACAAAATAGTTATTGTGGCAAGTTATTCAAAATGTTCCTCTCTGATTTGAAAGAGGAAAATTTACAGGAAAATAAGTCTGATAATGACTTTTTTTAAAATAGGAAATCTCCCCCAGATGGATTCTCACTTACTTAGGCACAGAAGCAGCAGGGCCTCCACTGGCCCCCACGGGCCTAGAAGCTGAGTGTCCACTCCCGCTGCTGTCAGGGTGCCTGCGACAAATCACAAACCCACAATTAGATGATAGGACTGTTTCTTTAAAGCATACTCTCATGTTCCCGGGATCTGACACACTTTCTATGCAACATGGGTTCATGCTAGACAAGAAAAGGCTGCTTCAAATCTCAAAGACTCAGGAAGGTAAATTTGTTCTAGGACTGTCCTAATCTAGTAAAGAAAAGTATAAAAATGCTTCAAGACTTTTGAACTATTCAAGTGTACTGATTATTTGCTAACTTCTCACCAAAGCACTTCAATCACAAATTTAGTACCGTACCATCTATAAATTAAAGACAAAAAAACACTTCAGTGACCCCCGACACACATCCCCCAAGGGTAAATGAGATTTAGGGATATTTTAAGTGATTTACCAAGTATTCTGTGAAACCCATACTGTAATAAGGTTCAGATTTTTAAGAACTGCAAGAAGGGAACAGTTCTGGCAGCACATCTCACAGCAGAGGCTAAAGGGAGGTGGGACACGGTTGACACACACCAAGGTGTTTCAAGAGGCCAAACCCCTTGCTTTTTGGGTGTTGAGGCATGTGAGACACATGAACCCACTTAGGACCTAAGGGAAAAAAAAGGATTTCAAAGTCAACTCCTCCACCCCAAAAAGCCAAAGCAATCCTGAGAAGGAAGAAGAAAGCGGGATGGGATTACGCTCACTGACTTCAAGCTCTACTACAAGGCCACAGTAATCAACACAATTTGGTACTGGCACAAAACAGATGCATCAATGAATGCAAAAGACTACAGAGCCCAGATATAAACCCAAGCATATATGGTCAACTAATATATGATAAAGGAGCCATGGACATACAACGGGGAAATGGCAGCCTCGTCAACAACTGGTGCTGGCAAAACTGGACAGCTACATGCAAGAGAATGAAACTGGATTATTGTCTATCCCCATACACAAAAGTAAACTCGAAATGGATCAAAGACCTGAATGTAAGTTATGAAACCATGAAATTCTTAGAAGATAAATAGGCAAAAATCTCCTGAATATAAACATGAGCAACTTTTTTCTGAATGCATGTCCTCGAGCAAGGGAAACGAAAGCAAAGATGAACATATGGGACCACATCAAACTTAAAAGCTTCTGTACAGCAAAGGACACTATCAACAGAACAAATGGGCATCCCATAGCATAGAACATACTTGTAAATGACATATCCGACAAGGGGTTAACATCCAAAATACGTAAAGAACTCACACGCCTCAACACCCAAAAAGAACATAACCCGATTAAAAAGAAGGTGGAGGATATGAACAGACAGTTCTCCAAAGAAGAAATTTAGATGGCCACAGGCACATGAAAAGCTGCTCCACGTCGCTAATTATCAGGGAAATGCAAATAAAAACCACAAGGAGATATCACCTCACACCAGTTAGGATGGCCGCTATTGAAAAGACAAAGAACAACAAATGTTGGGGAGGATGTGGAGAAAGAGGCACCGTCCTACACTGCTGGTGGGAATGTAAGCTAATTCAACCATTGTGGAAAGCAATAGGGAGGTTCCTGAAAAAACTAAAAATAGAAATATCATTTGAGCCGGGAATTCCACTCCTAGGAATTTACCCAAAGAATATAATTTCTCAGTTTCAAAAAGACATATGCACCCATATGTTTATTGCAGCACTACTTACAATAGCTAAGATATGGAAGCATCCTAAGTGTCCATCGGTAGATGAATGGATAAAGAAGAGGTGGTACATATACACAATGGAATACAATTCAGCCATAAAAAAAGAAACAAATTCTGCAATTTGCAACAACGTGGATGGAGCTGAAGGATATTATGCTCAGAGAAATAAGCCAGGCAGAGAAAGACAAGTATCAGATGATTCCCCTCATTTGTGGAGTATAACAAGGAAGCAAAACTGAAGGAGCAAAACAACAAGGGCCTCACAGACTCCAAGAAGGAACTAGGGGTTACCAAAGGGGAGGGGAGGGGGAGGGCGGGAGAAGGGGTTGAGGGGTCGTATGATGGGCACACATGGTGCGGGGGGGATCATGGGGAAGACACTGTAGCACAGAGAAGGCACATAGTGACTCTGTGGCATCTTACTACACTGATGGGCACTGACTGCAATGGGGTGTGGGGGACACGAAAACAGGAGTGAATGTAAAACCACATTTTCTTTCACGTGAAACCTTCATGAGAGTGTATATCAATAATACCTTCATAAAATAAATGAATTTAAAACAAAAAACAAAGTCAAATCCTCGGTCTGAGGAGTGTCAGCGTATCTTACCAGCAGGAAGGACTCCAGGTGGGTCGGAGGGGAGGAGTGGGGACTGAGGGGTGGAAGGGATCGCGATTGGCCGAGGGAGCCGGTGGGGCGGGGCTTGCGAGGAGGGCTGGGCGGGCGGTGGGGCTGCCACTCCGCAGGTCCCTGGCCTCCGGGGCGGGGGCGGGCTGCGGGCGGCGGAACCAGCTGAGCCAACTTCCCATCAGGAGCGATCAGCCGAATCTGTCAGTTGAGCAGCGGCTGCGGCTCTACTGGACTCCCTTCACGAGCGCGCCTTGACCAGGGGCGAGGCGGGCATTGTGCGCTGCCGGCACGCGATAACACGTTGCCAGGAGATGGCGCACGAAGGCCGTCTCGGGGCTCGCGGCTCAGTCCCCGCCCCTCCCGGGGGAGTCCACTAATTTATTTTTTTTTAATGGGTTTCTCCCACTTTATTTCTCCCTTTGACTGACGTTGGCTTCAAAGGTTATTTGCCCTGGGCTGGGCCCATAATTTCCCCCAGAGTTACACTGGTAAAATAACTGACATACTTATTTATTTATTTTTTCTTTGTGGAGGTCTTATTAAGGTATTATTGATATACACTCTTAGGAAGGTTTCACATGAAAAAACAATGTGGTTACTACATTTACCCATATTATCAAGTCCCCGCCAATACCCCAATGCAGTCACTGTCCTTGGGTGTAGTAAGATGTCACATATTCACTATTTGCCTTCTCCGTGCTACACTGTTTTCCCCGTGACCCCCCACACCATGTGTGCTAAACATAATACCCCTCAATCCCCTTCCCCAACCCTCCCCACACGCCTCCCCTTTGGTAACCACTAGTTCCTTCTTGGAATCTCTGAGTCTGCTGCTATTTTCTTCCTTCAGTGTTGCTTCATTGTTATACTCCACAAAGGAGGGGAATCGTTTGGCACCTGTCTTTCTCCCCCTGGCTTATTTCACTGACATAATACTCTTCAGCTCCATCCACATTGTTGTAAATGGTAGGATTTGTTTCTTTCTTATGGCTGAATAGTATTCCATTGTGTATATGTACCACCTCTTCTTTATCCATTCATCTATTGATGGACACTTACGTTGCTTCCATTTCTTGGCTATTGTAGAAAGTGCTGCAATAAACACAGGGGTGCATATGTCTTTTTGAATCTGAGAAGTTGTCTTCTCAGGGAAAATTCCAAGGAGTGGGATTCCCAGGTCCAATGGTATTTCTATTTTTCATTTTCTGAGGAACCTTCATATTCCTTACATTCCCACCAGGAGTGTAGGTGGGTTCCCCTTCCTCCACACCCTTGCGAGCATTTGTTGTTCTTAGTCTTTTGGATGCTGGCATCCTCAGTGGTGTGAGGTGATATCTCATTGTGGTTTTAATTTGCATTTCCCTGATGATTAGCGATGTGGAGCATCTTTTCATGTGTCTGTTGGCCATCTGAATTTCTCCTTTGGAGGAGTGTTCACATCCTCCGCCCGTTTTTTAATCAGTTTATTTGCTTTTTGGGTGTTGAGGCATGTGAGTTCTTTATATATTTTGGATGTTAACTGCTTGTCGGGTATGTCATTTACAAATTCGTAGACAGTAACTTTTTCTATTTTGTTTTTCTGAATTCTTAATTGACTACTGGACCAAAACTGTATTTTGAACCACCTCCCTAAAGCTACTAAAACTACCTTAAAATGCGTTTTAGACCCAAATGTACAACCTAAAACCAAAAAGCTTCTGGGAAAACACAGGACAAAATTTTCTGAACATTTACTTAGGAAAAGGTGTTTTTTAGATACAAGATTCATGAAAGAAAATAAAGATAAATTTGATTTCATCAAATCAAGAACTTTGAAAGACATTGTAAAGAAAATAAAATATTTATTTTGTAAGTATTTATTTTATAAGTGAACAAAAGATGAACTTTTAAATATCAACAGGGTTTCTCTAACCAACAATCGCAGTAAATGGGTTTTCATGCTCTTGGAGGGGATGAGCTAATATTATAAAGATGTCAACCCTCCCTAAATTCATCCATAAATTCAGTGCAATTTCATTAAAACATTCAGTTGAGAAAATATTTACAAATCACATATGTAATAAAGGGGTTGTATCCAGAAATACATTAAGAACTCTGAAAGTTCAATAATAAGAAAATAGAGAACCCGAATTTTTAAAAAGGGCAAAAGTAATGAAAAAGGATAAGGTTCTTAATTAATTTTACTGTTAATTCAGCTAAATATATCTCACAATGTCAGAAAGGGAAAGCTAAGTATTTTAAAAATTAAATGTATCATTCTACTTATGTGTACTCTCGGAAACACACACAGGTCTATAGAGACAGACTGGGGATCAATGGATGCCTGGCACCAGGGGCAGGATGAGAGGCAGGCTTGAAGGCTTTACCAAGGGGCACGGGGAAACTTCTGGCAGTCAGGGTGATGGTCATGATCTTGGCTGTGGTCATGGTTTCATGGGTGTGAAATTTAGACAAAATACTTATTGTTGCAAGTTACTCAAAATATTCCTCTCTGATTTCAAAGAGTAAAATTTATAAGACAATAATTCTGATAAGAATACATGTCAAAATTTATCAAATTGTACAGTTCAAAGTCAATTATACCTCAATAAAGCTGTAAAAAAATAACAACTAGGAGGAACCACCTCTTTTTATAAGATTCAAACTGAAACAGAAATTCCCTAAACATCTTTCCTGTGAAATAGTCCTCCAGCCTTTGTGACAGCGCAGACAGCTCACTATCTCCTGGCTGATGAATGGCAACCACAGGCCAGTTGATTCCTACACTGGATGAAAACAAACCTCGTCTTTCACTCACATCACCTGTGGTTCCTGCCTGGAGCCCAATTGTTCTCCTTTCCTGTGAGAGTCCTTCAGATTTTCGCAGAGCATTATCCTTCCCTCCCTCATTTCCTTGAGCCCCTGAGGTTTTCCTCCTCTGACTTAGTACTTATGTACCTTTACAACCCCTCACCCACGAGCCGCACACCCCCCGTGATATCTGAGTTGCTTCACTCGCAGTGAATTTCGGTTTGTGTCTACCTCCTCTGGCAGGGCAGCACGGCCAACCAGCAACCCTCCACGGACAGCAGGACTCAGGCCTTCAGGACGCACACTCACCTGCCTCCCCCTAGTCTGTGTTCCTCTGTCAGCACAGAGTAGGAGCATCTTAAGCTTTTTGGGCAGCCATGTCACAGTGCTGACTCAAATTAAAAATGTAAGTTACCCCAAGCCTTTTCACACACATTTCCACCCTCTTTCCCTCCGCACAAATTTTTCCTCAAATATAATGAAGCTCAAATGCAGAAATCTAACACTTTTCTTAAATTTTGTACTGTTGCATTTTATCCATTGCACAAACCTTGTGATCCCTTTGTTACATACTTGGTTATTCAATGTATCTACAAACCCTCTTAGTCTTAGCATGTTTTATGCATATTGATGGAAAATGGTAAAAGGAATTAGACAAAATAGTTATTGTGGCAAGTTATTCAAAATGTTCCTCTCTGATTTGAAAGAGGAAAATTTACAGGAA
The DNA here is from genome assembly GCA_032199065.1 of Smutsia gigantea. Taxonomy (NCBI): domain Eukaryota; kingdom Metazoa; phylum Chordata; class Mammalia; order Pholidota; family Manidae; genus Smutsia; species Smutsia gigantea. The sequence goes on from JAVSCE010001604.1 coordinate 27,973, forward strand.
AATAAGTCTGATAATGACTTTTTTTAAAATAGGAAATCTCCCCCAGATGGATTCTCACTTACTTAGGCACAGAAGCAGCAGGGCCTCCACTGGCCCCCACGGGCCTAGAAGCTGAGTGTCCACTCCCGCTGCTGTCAGGGTGCCTGCGACAAATCACAAACCCACAATTAGATGATAGGACTGTTTCTTTAAAGCATACTCTCATGTTCCCGGGATCTGACACACTTTCTATGCAACATGGGTTCATGCTAGACAAGAAAAGGCTGCTTCAAATCTCAAAGACTCAGGAAGGTAAATTTGTTCTAGGACTGTCCTAATCTAGTAAAGAAAAGTATAAAAATGCTTCAAGACTTTTGAACTATTCAAGTGTACTGATTATTTGCTAACTTCTCACCAAAGCACTTCAATCACAAATTTAGTACCGTACCATCTATAAATTAAAGACAAAAAAACACTTCAGTGACCCCCGACACACATCCCCCAAGGGTAAATGAGATTTAGGGATATTTTAAGTGATTTACCAAGTATTCTGTGAAACCCATACTGTAATAAGGTTCAGATTTTTAAGAACTGCAAGAAGGGAACAGTTCTGGCAGCACATCTCACAGCAGAGGCTAAAGGGAGGTGGGACACGGTTGACACACACCAAGGTGTTTCAAGAGGCCAAACCCCTTGCTTTTTGGGTGTTGAGGCATGTGAGACACATGAACCCACTTAGGACCTAAGGGAAAAAAAAGGATTTCAAAGTCAACTCCTCCACCCCAAAAAGCCAAAGCAATCCTGAGAAGGAAGAAGAAAGCGGGATGGGATTACGCTCACTGACTTCAAGCTCTACTACAAGGCCACAGTAATCAACACAATTTGGTACTGGCACAAAACAGATGCATCAATGAATGCAAAAGACTACAGAGCCCAGATATAAACCCAAGCATATATGGTCAACTAATATATGATAAAGGAGCCATGGACATACAACGGGGAAATGGCAGCCTCGTCAACAACTGGTGCTGGCAAAACTGGACAGCTACATGCAAGAGAATGAAACTGGATTATTGTCTATCCCCATACACAAAAGTAAACTCGAAATGGATCAAAGACCTGAATGTAAGTTATGAAACCATGAAATTCTTAGAAGATAAATAGGCAAAAATCTCCTGAATATAAACATGAGCAACTTTTTTCTGAATGCATGTCCTCGAGCAAGGGAAACGAAAGCAAAGATGAACATATGGGACCACATCAAACTTAAAAGCTTCTGTACAGCAAAGGACACTATCAACAGAACAAATGGGCATCCCATAGCATAGAACATACTTGTAAATGACATATCCGACAAGGGGTTAACATCCAAAATACGTAAAGAACTCACACGCCTCAACACCCAAAAAGAACATAACCCGATTAAAAAGAAGGTGGAGGATATGAACAGACAGTTCTCCAAAGAAGAAATTTAGATGGCCACAGGCACATGAAAAGCTGCTCCACGTCGCTAATTATCAGGGAAATGCAAATAAAAACCACAAGGAGATATCACCTCACACCAGTTAGGATGGCCGCTATTGAAAAGACAAAGAACAACAAATGTTGGGGAGGATGTGGAGAAAGAGGCACCGTCCTACACTGCTGGTGGGAATGTAAGCTAATTCAACCATTGTGGAAAGCAATAGGGAGGTTCCTGAAAAAACTAAAAATAGAAATATCATTTGAGCCGGGAATTCCACTCCTAGGAATTTACCCAAAGAATATAATTTCTCAGTTTCAAAAAGACATATGCACCCATATGTTTATTGCAGCACTACTTACAATAGCTAAGATATGGAAGCATCCTAAGTGTCCATCGGTAGATGAATGGATAAAGAAGAGGTGGTACATATACACAATGGAATACAATTCAGCCATAAAAAAAGAAACAAATTCTGCAATTTGCAACAACGTGGATGGAGCTGAAGGATATTATGCTCAGAGAAATAAGCCAGGCAGAGAAAGACAAGTATCAGATGATTCCCCTCATTTGTGGAGTATAACAAGGAAGCAAAACTGAAGGAGCAAAACAACAAGGGCCTCACAGACTCCAAGAAGGAACTAGGGGTTACCAAAGGGGAGGGGAGGGGGAGGGCGGGAGAAGGGGTTGAGGGGTCGTATGATGGGCACACATGGTGCGGGGGGGATCATGGGGAAGACACTGTAGCACAGAGAAGGCACATAGTGACTCTGTGGCATCTTACTACACTGATGGGCACTGACTGCAATGGGGTGTGGGGGACACGAAAACAGGAGTGAATGTAAAACCACATTTTCTTTCACGTGAAACCTTCATGAGAGTGTATATCAATAATACCTTCATAAAATAAATGAATTTAAAACAAAAAACAAAGTCAAATCCTCGGTCTGAGGAGTGTCAGCGTATCTTACCAGCAGGAAGGACTCCAGGTGGGTCGGAGGGGAGGAGTGGGGACTGAGGGGTGGAAGGGATCGCGATTGGCCGAGGGAGCCGGTGGGGCGGGGCTTGCGAGGAGGGCTGGGCGGGCGGTGGGGCTGCCACTCCGCAGGTCCCTGGCCTCCGGGGCGGGGGCGGGCTGCGGGCGGCGGAACCAGCTGAGCCAACTTCCCATCAGGAGCGATCAGCCGAATCTGTCAGTTGAGCAGCGGCTGCGGCTCTACTGGACTCCCTTCACGAGCGCGCCTTGACCAGGGGCGAGGCGGGCATTGTGCGCTGCCGGCACGCGATAACACGTTGCCAGGAGATGGCGCACGAAGGCCGTCTCGGGGCTCGCGGCTCAGTCCCCGCCCCTCCCGGGGGAGTCCACTAATTTATTTTTTTTTAATGGGTTTCTCCCACTTTATTTCTCCCTTTGACTGACGTTGGCTTCAAAGGTTATTTGCCCTGGGCTGGGCCCATAATTTCCCCCAGAGTTACACTGGTAAAATAACTGACATACTTATTTATTTATTTTTTCTTTGTGGAGGTCTTATTAAGGTATTATTGATATACACTCTTAGGAAGGTTTCACATGAAAAAACAATGTGGTTACTACATTTACCCATATTATCAAGTCCCCGCCAATACCCCAATGCAGTCACTGTCCTTGGGTGTAGTAAGATGTCACATATTCACTATTTGCCTTCTCCGTGCTACACTGTTTTCCCCGTGACCCCCCACACCATGTGTGCTAAACATAATACCCCTCAATCCCCTTCCCCAACCCTCCCCACACGCCTCCCCTTTGGTAACCACTAGTTCCTTCTTGGAATCTCTGAGTCTGCTGCTATTTTCTTCCTTCAGTGTTGCTTCATTGTTATACTCCACAAAGGAGGGGAATCGTTTGGCACCTGTCTTTCTCCCCCTGGCTTATTTCACTGACATAATACTCTTCAGCTCCATCCACATTGTTGTAAATGGTAGGATTTGTTTCTTTCTTATGGCTGAATAGTATTCCATTGTGTATATGTACCACCTCTTCTTTATCCATTCATCTATTGATGGACGCTTACGTTGCTTCCATTTCTTGGCTATTGTAGAAAGTGCTGCAATAAACACAGGGGTGCATATGTCTTTTTGAATCTGAGAAGTTGTCTTCTCAGGGAAAATTCCAAGGAGTGGGATTCCCAGGTCAAATGGTATTTCTATTTTTCATTTTCTGAGGAACCTTCATATTCCTTACATTCCCACCAGGAGTGTAGGTGGGTTCCCCTTTCCACATCCTTGCCAGCATTTCTTGTTCTTAGTCTTTTGGATGCTGGCCATCCTTCGTGGTGTGAGGTGATATCTCATTGTGTTTTCAATTTGCATTTCCCTCATGATTAGTGATGTGGAGCATCTTTTCATGTCTGTTGGCCGTCTGAATTTCTTCCTTTGGAGGAGTGTCTGTTCACATCCTCTGCCCATTTTTTAATTGGTGTATTTGCTTCTTGGGCATTGAGGCATGTGAGTTTTTTATATATTTTGGAGGTTAACCACTTGTCGGGTATGTCATTTACAAATTCGTAGGCAATAACTTTTTCTATTCTGTTTTTCTGAATTCTTAATTTACTACTGCACCAAAACTGTATTTTGATCTACCTCCCTAAAGCCGGTAAAACTAGCTTAACATGCATTTTAGACCGAAATGTACAACCTAAAACCAAAAAGCTTCTGGGAAAACACAGGGCAAATTTTTCTGAACATTTAGTTAGGAAAAGGGTTTTGTAGATACAAGATTCATGAAAGAAAATAAATATAAATTCGATTTCATCAAATCAAGAACTTTGAAAGACATTGTAAAGAAAATGAAAATATTTATTTTGTAAATATTTATTTTATAAGTAAACAAAAGATCAACGTTTAAATATCAACAGGGTTTCTCTAACCACCAATCCCAATAAATGGATTTTCATGCTCTTGGAGGGGATGAGCTAATATTATAAAGATGTCACCCCCTTCTTAAATTCATCCATAAATTCAGTGCAATTTCATTAAAACATTCAGTTGAGAAAATATTTACAAATCACATATGTAATAAAGGGGTTGTATCCAGAAATACATAAAGAACTGTGAAAGTTCAATAATAAGAAAACAGAGATCCTCAATTTTTAAAAATGGCCAAAAGATTTGGACACTTTACTAAGAGACATATACGATGGCATTTAGGAACCCTAAGAGCAGCTCGGCATTGCCACTCATTAGAGAAATTCAAATTAAAACCAGCATAGCATACTACTGCATAACTGTAATAATGGCTGTAAGGAAACACCCTGACCATACTAAGTGTTGACAAGCACATGGAGCTACTTAAACTCTCAGACTTTGCTGGTGGCAACGTAGAATAGTCAGCCAGTTCGGCAGTTCCTTAAAACGATAAAAATACATCTGCCATGCCACTCATGTGTTCAACTCCTAGGTATTTTTACCTAACAGAAATGAACTGAAACCTACCCAAACATCCAGTAACAGGTGAATGCATCAACATAATTGTTCATACAATACTACTTGACAGTAAAATGGATTCTACTATTGATACACTCAACAACATTGATGAATCTCAATTATGTCACCTCGAATAAGTTATTCACAAAGGCGTATGATTCTATTGATGTAGAATTCTCAAACTCTAGAAAGTGCAAGCTCCTCTGTAATGGCAGAAAGCAGATTAGTTCTTGCCTGGGAATTGGTGGAGGGCAGAGAGAAGTGGGAGGTGGGGATCATAAAGGAGCATGAGGGAACATTTTGGGATATGATTTGCTCATTATCTGGATTGTGCTGATGTTTTTGCAGGTATATACATAGACCAAAACTTAGCAAATTGCACACTTTATACCCGTTCAGTTTACTGTATGTCACTTACACTCCAATAAAACTGTGCCTGTGTTGTCTCAACGCGATGGCCACCTCCGTTCTCACCTTTCCTGAGAATCAAATGAATGGAAACTCTTAGAAGAGCTCCTGGCCTCTTAGTGGTGAAGTCTCAGAAAGCGTTGTTTCTTGCTGGCACAAACACGATAGCCTGAAAGAGAGTTTTAAGAAAAGAATTTAGTTCTTACTGAGCAGGAAATACAACCTCCTGCGTGGAGAGAGACGGTATAGGAATCAAATGCCATGGAATTAAAGGTAAAAGCTGTTCCTTAGTTTTCCTGAAATCCATTCTTGTCTTTCTGAAAAGGTAAATATTTATTTTTAAAAATGCGAAAGTCAGCAATCCTATTGCTAGCCAAACCAATTGTAATTTCAGGTATTAAATAATGCTTGCGTGATGCCTTCCTAAAGGTTCCCTGTCATTCCCATTTTGCACCGGTTGAAATCCTTTGGCAAATCCTGGGAGGGTTTCTCAGGAATGCAGGCGTGTGGGAGAGAAAGAACCAAGAGACTTCTTTGGGGCAGCGATTGCTGTTCAACATTAGTAACTGTGAGAGCTTCTATTTCCCAAGGTGCGCGGGCTCACGTATGGGCGCGCTAGCCCGATTCCTGCAACCGCAGAGGAGCGCCTGCAGCCCGAATTTTCACAAAAGGACCTCGGTGCGGCTGCCTTCTTGTCTCTTCCTCCTCGTCCGCGAGACCCAGGCCTTGGTTGAGCCTTGGGGCCGGTGGGCGGCTCAGCTCCTCGGAGAGGTGTACCGGAGCCTGGGGACTCGGCGTGCCTCCCGTCCGTCCCGACGGCCTGTCCCATCTCCCTGGCGCCTGGGGATGGGGCCAGCGACCTCTCCTTCCGTGTGTTCGTGGAGCGCAGAGATGGGGGATGCGGGCAGGTCCCCCTTCTGCCGCCGAGGTCAGGGTCCCTCCCGCCTCCCTCGCAGATCTGGAGGAGCCGCCTCCCGCCGTGACCCGGGACAGGAGGAGATGCTGACCTAGGGTGACAGAGGGTCCTGACGTCTGCGGGTGTCGGATCCAACCCGATGCCCCAGTGTGCCCAGGATGCCGTGCGCACGCCTTTCCTTGCCAAACAGGGTCCGAGCGCTTCCCCTAAATTCCGTCGCGTGTCCTGGGAGGTGGGTACCTTCCTCTCGGTTCGGAATCTCTGCTCTTTCTAGACTCCTCAAGGTTCCCCTGAGAGGTGGGCTCAGTGACCCTCACAGAGACAGACCCTTGGGCCCAGATCCCACTTATTCGGTAAATGTGGAGAAGGAAGGGGGTGAGGATGCTGGGGTCACCCACGGGCGGGCAGCTCTGCGAGGAGTCCCGGAGGCTTTCCTCCTGGAAGGATCGCATTTATCTGTCCTTAAGAGTGAAGGAGGGAAAGTGACCCCGATGTCACTGTCCTCACGGTGTCTGCGCTCCTGTTTTAGATGAGGGAAGAGGCCGCGGTGACGGGACGGGCTCGTTTCCTTGCCTGACTCAGCGGGTCTCTCCATTCTGGGTGTTGTCCCTCCTCGTGGTCAAAGAGAAGGCGGCCCCTTGCATGGAGCCCCCTTAGGTGTGCTGGGAGCATGGGGGGAGAAATACTTTGTTAGTGGTGTCGATCTGCTTATTCCTGAGAGCTGACGCTGAGGTAAGCGGCCCCAGCCATCTTAATGCCGGCACTTAGCGGTTTTCTGGCCCCCGCAGGTGACTGAAGCACGAGAAGCCTCCGCTTTCTCACATACACAAGGGTGCACATCGACAGGATAGGGTTGCTGGGAATTAGGTGTGGGAAGCGCTGGGTACAGCGTCTTAGGCTTTGCTGTCGTGACAAAGTACGGACCCCAGATTCTTTGCAGCTTCACGCACCAGCATTGATTTCGGTTCCTGAGTAATCAGTGTGATGGGGTGGAGCTGCCCCACCCAGTCCCGCAGACCCCTGGCGGGTGGGGCGAGTGGCTCTGCCTTCTTGCAGCTGTACCCTGTGGGGCACCTGGCCTGAGAGGCTGCTGCAGAAAGGGTGCCCTGTGAAGCCCCGCGGTGTGTGTGTTCGCTCCCCCCGGGGTTGCTGTAACAAATTGCCACTGGACACGTATTCCTTACAGTTCTGGAGGGGGTTCTCCTGACATCTCGGGACCAGCATGGCTGGGTTCTAGTGAGACCCCTTTTCTGGGTTGCAGACCCCGGACTTTTCTTGTATTGTCACACCTAGTTCTGACCTCTTCTTATAAGGACAGTAATCCCACTCTTCTGGGCTCCCCCCTTCACTACCTCATTACATCCTAAAGGCCCCACCTCCAAATACCACCACACTGGGTAGCAGTTTCAACATATTTTCACCAACCCAAGGTCGCAGAGCCAACTGCATGCCTGAACAGGATACCTGCTGTCAGCGTCCTTTTATCTCACAGTGCTAGGGGGCTGCAGACCCCAGATTTCCAAGATTTGGGGGACTTAATAGTGTGCTCCACCATGCAGTGCTGGCAGTGTGACATCATAGACTTGTGACAGCTCAGCTGGGAACTCACTACGCAGCCCATCCCATTTTCCTTATGGGTGGAGGCACTGAAGTCCAGGCAGATGGAGGACCTTGAACAAGGTTACCCACAGTCAGGACCAAGCTGCCCCTTCTTGGAATCATCTTTGCAAATGTGAGCTGAACCTTTTCTAGGGCAGGATTACTATAAAGTGCTGCCTTGAGCCTTAAGATTCCACAAATAAGGAGTGATTATCTTCTCCCTGTGAAAAGAGTAAATATTTGCAGAGACATCTGACGTCTTGTTTAGACAGTATAGGTCCGCTCCTCAGAGGAAATCATTATTATCAATTAATTGTGCAGCCGTCCTAACCTTTTTTATGGCCTTATATATGCATCTAGTAGCTACAGAGGAAACAGAATAAAAATGCTGTCACATTCTTATAGGTCTTTTAATTACGTGGATTCAAAGTAATGTTAATAAAATATTTAAAATTTCATGATAAGCCAAAAGTTGAGATAATAAATACCATTTAAAGAATTGTCAGGAATTTCAGAACAGTAAAGCTGACATTCCGTGCCATCCCTACAGGGTAGTCTCCCTGGAATTGGTGTTCCGGTGTTAATTCTATTGTGTAGACTCTGTGAATGAACTATGTCCAGCATGTCCACCCTGTTCTGGATTATGTTTGTGGGCTTTCTTTGTTCATTAAAAAAAACCCACACATCTCTTATATCCTTTAGGGTATATGTGAAGTTAGAACAAAGGGCTGCCCTATCTTACATCTTGGAGTATAAACTACAATTTTGATTCCAGAACAGATCATGAACATTCTTCCACGAGAGTTAGAATACCTTATGTTGTTATTTTGAGAGGCTACCTCTTTCCCCAATTTATTTTACATATTCACTTGGTTAGACATTGAAATTTTCTAAATTTACATTGCTTTCATTTTTTTCTCTTACAACTAAACTGTGAACGAGATTCATGCACGTATATCCTTGGGTGGTTATTTCATTAATATCCACTAGTAGAAGTGGAATTTCTAGATTAAAGGGTGTTTTCGTTGTTGATAGGGTCGATTACAGTCAGTTTGTATGCATTACCTTTAGGCGAGACATGAAGAATACGAGTATTTTTCTAAATCTGTACCTACTCTGGATGACAGTAGTGTTATTTTCAAATTTTACTTTCTCAAAATGAAGCACTGCATGTCTTTCATTTGTTATGATGGACTTTCTCATGTTTATTGCTCACTTATGTCTCGTCTCTCATGAATTCCCTTTTCATGTCTTAAAGGAGTGAGGATAGTAATTTCAGTGATTTGTCAGAGCTGTGACTAAAGATGATCAAACCTTTGCTTCTGGTGCATGTAAAGATCTTTTCCTAGTTTACCTTTAAACTTTGTTCCACTTTTAACCTGAAACTGAAATGTGTCCTTTTTAGAGTTTTTAGCTTAACGGTTTCTAAATTTGTTTTCAGGTTTTTCGCACCCATGAATTTTATGTTCTAAAATTCACGTATGCTTTAAGAACTTGCTTTTGAACTTTAAAACCTTGAATCCACGTAAAACTTAGTCTAATGTGTGAGCTAGAATTTAACCTTAATTGTATTTGATCCTGGTCACCGGTTAAAGTAACATAACATATCCAACACTTTATTTTCCAGCAATTACAAAGTCCTTTTATCATTGGCCCCTTTGTCGTAGGCGCGTCCTCTGGCTAATCATTATGCTTTTAAATTATTATGGTAACACTGTCAGAAAGATGGGCACCTAACGGTTGAGTAGAGACATCTCTCGGGGAATGAGATAGTTTTTTTTCTTTTCGTTCGTGTGCATTTTGACTTCCAATCTTCGTGTACTGCGCCTTAAATTCCGGCCCCCGGCCCCTTTCTTTTTCATTCACATTTTTAAAGATTGCCTGGCTGGCTGATTTGGAGCGGGGTGATGTGGGGGGCGGCGGTGCAGAGCGTGGAGAGACCGGCGTGCTGGTGGGGAGGGGTGGGCGGTGGCCTGGGGGCGGAGGGGGCGGGCCCAGCGGAGGCCCCGCCCCGCGCCGGGCGGAGCCTCCTGACAGTCCCGCGGCTGCTCCTTCGGTGTCGGGCGCGGGGTGTGTCCCCAGAGAGGCCCGTCCGGGGCCCCGGAGGAAGGTTCCCGCGGACGCGAATGTGCCCTGTAGGCCCTCGCGGAACAAATCATGTCCACTGAGGCGAGACGCAGCGGGTCAGGCGCAGGGTCCCCGCGGGAGGAGACCCCTTCCCCTGCCATGTCTGCCCGTGACCCGCCAGAGCTTCCGAAGAAAGGCAGGGGAGCCCCAGAAAAGGCGGTCCCGCCCAGAGGGGTCGAGGCTCGGGGGGCTTCCCCGCATTCGGAAGCCGGCCGTCCCTGTGCGGAAGAGGGAAGGGAGCCGGGGCCGCGGGCGGCGGCGAGGGGCCGCCTGCGTGGGAAGGGCCACCGCGCCGGGGATGCCGGGAGGAATGTCTTCAGCCCCCGCGCGCCCCTCCGCTCCTTTTCCTCCAGTTCTTCCCAGAAGCTGCGCGGCTGTCTAACCGTGTCCAGTCACCGCGGCCTGCGTCTGGACAGGTTCTGTCTTTCCAGATCTCACAGGGTCAAGAGGAGTCGTTCAGAAAGCTGCAGGGTCACCTTTGTCTAATTTGACAGGAGGGTAGAAAAACTCTGAAAAGGGAAGCGGCTTGTCAGGGTCAGGAAGAGGTGGGGACGTCAGTCACGAGCTCCTGGCTTGCTGCTGTCCACGCAGACGTGCAGGAACAAATTTCCTCTTAAAAGATCCTTTTGAGGAACCGCAATGAAATTAGAAAAGAGAGTTTGAAAAAAGACCTTTAAGGCACCTATTCCCTTTTTCCAAACCTTCATGAGGATTCTCAGAATCAAGGCTTTAACATTATTGGTAAGTAAAACAGATAAACAACATAGCCTTTGCGGTTTATCTTCCCCTGCAACATCAGTTTTAAAGAGGGCATTATATTTCATATTTTGAGATGCAATTGTTTGCTTAATAAATCTATTTTAAATGTTTCTGTGTCAGTGAGAGCGGGCATAGTAGTTAAAGCAGTAAAGAACATTGCAGGTTTAAACCAGCTCTAAGGGATGGATGGTATCTTCCTTTTCTTCTCCATGATCAAAAATGACCCAGCCGGTGCATAGTTTTTAGTAGAAAATTGAGGAGATCCAAGGACAGCCAGCGCTCATTATTCTGTTCCTTCTTCCTTCTCTTTCAGGTGTGCCTTCCCAGCTCTCCCTGCTCTTCTAAGAGCAACAGAAAATGAACAGCAAATCCCAGGTGAGTTTCTTTTATTCCCTGTTCCATGTCCCGGTGGGTGTCCTGGCTTCTCTAAATGTGTTCATATATTATGATGGAAATATGGAAATCAGTAAAAACCTTCTTCAGGTAAATGAAGAGTGAGCGAGTGGCTCCTGACCAGCGGCAGAGGTGACTGTCATCTGTGTAGGTTATGTGATCCTAGAGTCATCAAGGGTGAGTGGCACATTTGTCTTTGGTCTTCCTGATCTACACAGGATTTTCATTGACCACGAAGAGAAACCATCCAGTATTACGAGGCCAGAAAGACTTTCTGGACTGGAGTCTGGAAGAAATGTCTTTGAAGGTCTTCATGTAGGGAATGGCCTTGTAGGAACCCCCCTGTTGCCTGTAGTTGTTCTTGGTTGGAAGTGGAGGGCAGAACTCATTAGGGTTCCAAAGAGAGCTTTCTGAATACCACTGTGATCAGGGGAAAACCCAAGGCTGCCTGGAGGAATGAAGTAAATGGACTGGGTGTCCTTAAAATAACTCCTGAAACTGGATAGGTTGGGCAGCAGATAGTTCAAACTCATCATCTTTGTCAAGTGTTGGTCTATCCATTCACATTTTTTTATTAAGGTATCATTGATATACACTCTTAGGAAGGTTTCCCAAGAAAGACAATGTGGTTATTACATTCACTTTTATTATTGAGTCACCCCCCCCCCATACCCCAGTGCAGTCACTGTCCATCAGCGTGGTAAGAGGCCACAGAGTCCCTATTTGTCTTCTCTGAGCTACACTGTCTTCCCTGTCCATTCACTTTTTTTTATCATGGTAAAATATATATAACAAAATTTGCCATTTTAGCTGTTTTTAAGTGTACAATGCAGTGATATTTATTACATTCACAATGTTGTGTCACCATCACCACTATTTCTAAAACTTTTCATTACTTCAGTCAAAAACTCTGCGATTCCCCGTCCTCCCACCACCCCAGACCCTGGTAACCTCTCATCCACTTTTCCTATGAATTTCCCTATCCTGGATATTTTATGTAAGTGGAATCATATAACCTTTGTCCTTTTGCATCTGGCTTCCTTCACTTAATATGTTTTCAAGTTTCATCCATGTTGTAGCATGTGTCAGTACTCATTTCTTTTAAAGGATGAATATTATTTTGTTGTATGTAGTTACTACATTTTGTTTATCCATTCGGATGCAAATAGACCCCTGGGATTGTTTCCCCTTTTTGGCTGTTACCAGCAGTGGCGCTGTGCTAGAGGCACCTCGTTTTCAACAGTTCCAAAAGTACAACCATCATTTACAGCCTCCCCCATTTCTGGTCTAGTCTCGCCCTGCCCTTCTGTGTTATGTCCAGTCGGCCCCCAGCAGGCAGTTAATGAAGCCACCACAGTGAGATTCCTCCTAGACCTCCCTCCCTCACCTCATCCTGTGTGGCAACGTAGGTTTTCCTACTTTTAAGACGTCAACATTTCTTAAACCTGTTCTTCCTACCTAGTTCCTTCTCCCTTATCAGAGCTTCATTTTCTTGCCCTGGACTGTTGGAACAGCCTCTTGCTTCATTCTCCCCCATGGTAAGTCTTGTCTTTTTTCCTGAGTAATCAATCTGAAATGCTGTTCAACTCAAAACCACCTCAGTAGCTTCCAGCCACATGTAAGGGCGAGGCGACGTGCCTTCTATGAAATAAAGGCAATTGAGAACATAGCACCACTGGGAATTTCTCCATTGAGTATTCCTGGCACCCTTGTCAAAAACCATTTGATGATATATGCAGAGGTTTATTTATGGGCTTTCTAGTCTATTCCATTGGTCTGTATGTCTGTCTTTTGCCAGTGCCATACTGTTTTGATTCCTGTAGCTTTGTAGTGAGATTTGTAATTAGGAAGTGTGAGTCCTCAAGCTGTGTTCTTTTTCAAGATTGTTTTGGGTATTTGGGATCCATTGAGAGTCCATGTGAATTTCAGGATGCATTTTTCTATTTCTGTAAAAAACATCATCAGTTCTTTGACAGGGATTGCATTGGCAATGCAGATTGTGTTGGGTAGTATTGACATCTCTGCAATATTAAGTCTTCCAATCCATGAAAATAGAGTAGTTGCCATTTAGTTATGTCCTTAAATTATTTTGGCAATTCTTTGTAGTTTTGATTGTACAGGTCTTTCACCTCCTTTGTTAACTCTTAAGTATTTTGTTCTTTTTGATGCTATTGTAAGTGAATAGTTTTGTAATTCCCCTTTCATATTGTTGCTAGTGTATGGAAATGTAGTTGTCTTTTTTGTGTTGAATTTTATGCTGCTTTGCTGAATTTATTAGTCCAGTTTTTTTTGTAGACTCTTGTGGGTATGTACATATAAGATCATGTCATTTGTGAATAGATATAATTTTACTTCTTCCTTTCCAATTTGAACATCTTTTATTTCCTTTTCTTGTGTAATTGCTCTGGCTAGAACTTCCAATATTATATTGAATAGAAGTGGCAAAAGTGGGCATCCTTGTTTGTTCCTGATCAGTGCTCATAAGAGATACTGGCCTGTTGTTTCTTTTTATTTTATTTATTAATTTTTTAAATATAATTTATTTTGGTATCATTAATCTACAGTTACATGTGCAATATTATGGTTATTAAACTACCCCTTCATCAGGTCCCCCCTACCAACCCCATTACAGTCACTTGGCCTGTTGTTTTCTGTCAGCATCTTTTTCTGGCTTTGGTAACAGGATAATGCTGGCCTCATAGAATGAGTTAGGAAGTTATTGCAAAAGTTTGAGAAGGATTTTTGGTAGCATGAACCAGCGAACTGATCATTTTATTTCTTGAGATATTTGTGGTTACTGATCCAACGTCCTTACTAGTTATAGGTCCACTCAGATTGTCTGTTTTCTTCATGATTTAGTCTTGGTGGATTTTGTGTTTCTAGGGATTTGTCTATTTCATCTAGTTTATCCAGTTTGGTGGTGTGCAGGTGCTCATAGTACACTCTTATAATCCTTTTTATTTCAGCAGAATCACTACTAATGTCCTTATTTTCCTTTTTGATTTTAGTAATTGGTGTCTTCTTTTTTTCTTGTCCATCTAGATAAAGGTTTGTCAACGTTGCTCATCTTTTCAAAAACCCCAGCTTTTGGTTTCATTTTGCCTGTTGTTTCTCAAATTTACTCTTCTGTTTATTTTTGCTATAATCATTATATCTTTCTGTTGGGTTTGGGTTTAATTTGTTGTTTTTTTAGTTCCTTAAGTTATAAAATTAGGTTGTTGATTTGAAATCTCTTGCTTTTTAATGTAAGTGTTAGAGCTGCACTAGTGAGTGCCTGCAAGTCTTCACGGGCTCCTCATCTCAGTGGTCATACCTGCCTCCTGCAGAGGGCACGAGATACTGCAGTGCTTTCTTCTCCAGTGGGAAGAGAACAATAGGCACTGTACATTCAACCTTTTTTTTTAGAGAGATCCAATCACTAACAGTTAATTTTTTTATTAAGGTATCATTGATAAACACTCTTATGAAAGTTTCACAATAAAAACAATGTGGTTATTACATTCACAATTATCGAGTCTCATCATACCCCGTTGAAGTCACTGTCTATCAGTGTAGTAAGATGCCACAAAATCCCTATTTGTCTTCTCAGAGCTACACTGTCTTCCCCGTGACCCCTCACAAACCATGTGCACCAATCATGATACCCCACAATCCCCTTCTCCCTCCTTCCTTCCCCACCCACCCTCCCCAGCCTTCCCCTTTGGTAACCACTAGTCCCTCCTTGGAGTCTGTGAGACTGCTGCTATTTTGTTCCTTCAGTTTTGCTTCGTTGGGTTGTTATACTCCACAAATGAGGGAAATCATTTGGTGTTTGTCTTTCTCTGCCTCGCTTATTTCACTGAGCATAATACCCTCTAGCTCCCTCCATGTTGTTGCAAATGATAGGATTTGTTTCTTTCTTATGGCTGAATAGTATTCCATTGTGTATACGGACCACATCCACATGTTTATCCATTCATCTACTGATGGACACTTAGGCTGCTTCCATATCTTGGCTATTGTAAATAGTGCTGCAATAAATGTAGGGATGCATATGTCTTTTTAAATCTGAGAAGCTGTTCTCTTTGGGTAAATTCCTAGGAGTGGAATTCCCAAGTGAAATAGTATTTCTATTTTTAGGTTTTTGAGGAACCTCAATATTGCTTTCCACAATGGTTGAACTAGTTTACACTCCCATCAACAGTGTAGGAGGGTTCCTCTTTCTCTGCCTCCTCACCAGCATTTGTTGTTCCTAGTCTTTTCTATGTTGGCCATCCTAACTGGTGTGAGGTGATGTCTCATTGTGGTTTTAATTTGCATTTCTCTGATGATTAGTGATGAGGAGCATCTTTTCATGTGCCTGTTGGCCATGTGAATTTTTTCTTTGGAGAAGTGTCTGTTCAGCTCCTCTGCCATTTTTTAATTGGATTATTTGCTGTTTGTTTGTTGAGGTGTGTGAGCTCTTTGAATATTTTGGATGTCAACCCCATATCAGATATGTCATTTATGAATATATTCTCCCATACTGTAGGATGTCTTTTAGTTCTACTGATGGTGTCGTTTGTGTATAGAAGCTTTTTAGTTTGATATAGTCCCACTCGTTCATTCTTGCTTTTGTTTCCCTTGCCCGTGAAGATATGTTCATGAAGAAGTTGCTTATGTTTATATTCAAGAGAGTTTTGCCTATATTTTCTTCTAAGAGTTTTATGGTTTCATGACATGCATTCAGGTCTTTGATACATTTTGAGTTTACTTTTATGTATGGAGTTAGACAGTAATCTGGTTTCATTCTCTTGCATGTAGCTGTCCAGTTTTGCCAACACCAGCTGTTGAAGGGGCTGTCATTTCCCCATTGTATATCCATGGCTCCTTTATGGTATATAAATTGGCCATATATGCTTGGGCTAATATCTGGGCTCTCTATTTTGTTCCACTGGTCTGTGGGTGTGTTCTTGTGCCTATACCAAATTGTCTTGATTACTGTGGCTTTGTAGTAGAGCTTGAAGTTGGGAAGCGAGATTCCCCTGCTTTATTCTTCCTTCTCAGGTTTGCTTTGGCTCTTATGGGTCTTTTGTGGTTCCATGTGAATTTTAGAACTATTTCTTCCAGTTCATTGAAGAATGCTGTCAGCATTTTGAATAGGGACTGCATTGAATCTGTAGATTGCTTTAGGCAGGATGGCCATTTTGACAATATTAATTCTTCCTACCCAAGAGCATGGAATGAATTTCCATTTGTCAGTGTCCTCTTTAATTTCTCTTAGGAGTGTCTTGTAGTTTTCAGGGTATAGGTCTTGCCCTTCTTTGGTTAGGTTTATTCCTAGGTATTTTATTCTTTTTGATGCAACTGTGAATGGAATTGTTTTCCTGATTTCCCTTTCTGCTAGTTCATCGTTAGTGTATAGGAATGTAACAGATTTCTGTGTATTAGTTTTGTATCCCACAGCTTTGCTGAATTCAGATATTACTTCTAGTAGTTTTGGAGTGGATTCTTTAGGGTTTTCTATGTACAATATCATGTCATCTGCAAACAGGGACAGTTTACCTTCTTCCTTGCCAATCTGGATGCCTTTTATTTCTCTCTGTTGTCTGATTGCCGTGGGTAGAACCACCAGTAGTGTGTTGAATAGAAGTGGGATGAGTGGGCATCCTTGTCTTATTCCCGATTGAAAAGGAAAAGCTTCCAGCTTCTCGCTGTTAAGTATGCTGTTGACTGTGGGTTTCTCATATATGGCCTTTATTAAGTTGAGGTACTTGCCCTCTATACCCATTTTGTTGAAAGTTTTTATCATGAATGGATGTTGAATTTTGTCGAATGTTTTTTCAGCATCTATGGAGATGATCATGTGGTTTTGTCCTTCTTTTTGTTGATGTGGTAGATGACGTTGATGGATTTTCGAATGTTGTACCATCCTTGAATCCTTGGGGTGAATCCTACTTGATCATGTTGGATGATATTTTGATGTATTTTTGAAGTCAGTTTGCTAATATTTTGTTCAGTGTTTTTGCATCTATGTTCATCAGGGATATTGGTGTATAATTTTCTTTTTTTGTGGTGTCTTTGCCTGGTTTTGGTATTAGAGTGATGGTGGCCTCATAGAATGAGTTTGGAAGTATTCCCTCTTCTTCTACTTTTTGGAAAACTTTATGGAGGATGGGTATTAGGTATTCACTAAATGTTGGATAAAATTCAGTGGTAAAGCCATCTGTCTTGTACAGGGGTTTTGTTTTTAGGTAGTTTTTTGATTACCAAATCAATTTTGTTGCGGATAGTTGGTGTGTTCAGATTTTCTGTCTCTTTCTGGGTCAGCCTTGGAAGGTTGTATTTTTCTAGAAAGCTGTCCATTTCCTCTAGGTTATCAAGTTTGTTAGCATATAATTTTTCCTAGTGTTCTCTAATAATTCTTTGTATTTCTGTGGTGTCCGTATAGATTTTTCCTTTCTCATTTCTGATTCTGTTTATGTGAGTAGACTGTCTTTTTCTCTTGATAATTCTGGCTCGGTGGTTATCTATTTGGTTTATTTTCTCGAGGAACCAGCTCCTGCTTTCATTGATTCTTTCTATTGTTTTATTCCTCTCAATTTTATTTATTTCTGCTCTAATCTTTATTATGTCCCTCCTTCTACTGACTTTGGGCCTCATTTGTTCTTCTTTTTCTATTTTCGTTAATTGTGAGTTTAGACTGATCATATGGGAATGTTCTTCTTTCCTGAGGCTTGTATTGCAATATACTTTCCTCTTAGCACGGCTTTTGCTGCATCCCACAGATTTTGTGGTGTTGAATTATTGTTGTCATTTGTCTCCATGTATTACTTGATCTCTGTTTTTATTTCGTCATTGATCCATTGGTTATTTAGGAGCATGTTGTGAAGCCTCCATGTGTTTGTGGGATTTTTCATTTTCTTTGTGTATTTCTAGTTTCATACCTTTGTGGTCTGAGAAAATGATTGGTACAACTTGAACCTTTTTGAATTTACTGAGCCTCTTTTTGTGGCCTAGGATATGATCTATTCTTGAAAATATTCCATGTGCACTTTAGAAGAATGTTTATTCTGCTGCTTTTGGGTGTAGAGTTCTGTAGATGTCTGTAAGGTCCATCTGTTCTAATGGGTTGTTCAGTGCTTCTGTCTCCTTACTTATTTTCTGTCTGGTTGATCTGTCCTTTGGAGTGAGTGGAGTATTGAAGTCTCCTAGAATGAGTGCATTGCATTCTATTTCCCTTTTAATTCTATTAGTATTTGTTTCACACACATATGTAGGTGTTCCTGTGTTCAGAGCATAGATATTTATAATGGTTATATCTTCTTGGTGGATTTACCCCTTTATCATTATGTGATGCCCCCTTCTTTGTCTCTGGTGAATTTCTTTGTTTTGAAGTCTATTTTGTCTGATACAAGTACGGCAACTCTTGCTTTTTTCTCCCTATTAGTTGCATGAAATATCTTTTTTCATCCCTTTACTTTTGGTCTGTGTATGTCTTTGTTTTAAAGTGAGTCTCTTGTAGGCAGCATGTAGATGGGTCTTGTTTTTTTGTCCATTCAGTGACTCTCTGTCCTTTGATTGGTGCATTCAGACCATTTATATTTAGGGTGCTTATCGATAGATATGAACTTATTGCCGTTGGAAGCTTTAGATTCATGGTTACCAAAGGTTCTAGGGTAACTTCCTTACTATCTAAGAGTCTAACTTAACTCACTTAATATGCTATTGCAAACACAGTCTAAATTTTCTTTTTTTCCTCCTCCTTTTTCTTCCTCCTACATTCTTTATATATTAGGTATCATATTCTGTACTCTTTGTCTATCCCTTGATTGACCTTGGGGATACTTGATTAAATTTTGCCGTTGCTTAGTAATTAACTGTTCTACTTTCTTTACTGTGGTTTTATTATGGCTGATGACAACTATTAAACCTTAGGAACACTTCCATCAATAGCAGTCCCTCCAAAATACACTGTAGAGAGGGTTTGTGGGAGATAAATTCTCTCAGCTTTGGCTTATCTGGAAATTGTTTCATCCCATCTTCAAATTTCAATGATAACCTTCCCTGATAAAGTATTCTTGGTTCAAGGCCCTTCTGCTTCATTGCATTAAATACGTCATGCCACTCCCTTCTGGCCTATAAGGTTTCTGCTGAGAAGTCTCGTGATAGCCTGATGGGCTTTCCTTTGTATTTGATCTTATTTCTCTCTCTGGCTGCTTTTAATAGTCTGTCCTTATCCTTAATCTTTGCCATTTTAATTACTATATGTCTTGCTGTTATCTTCTTTGGGTCCCTTGTGTTGGGAGATCTGTGCATCTCCATGGCCTGAGAGACTATCTCCTCCCCCAGATTGGGGCAGTTTTCAGCAATTACCTCCTCAAAGACACTTTCTATCCCTTTTTCTCTCTCTTCTTCCTCTTCTGGTACCACTCTAATGCGAATATTTTTCCATTTGGATTGGTCACACAGTTCTCTCAATATTCTTTCATTCTCAGAGATTCTTTTTCTCTCTGTGCCTCAGCTTCTTTGTATTCCTCTTCTCTAATTTTGATTTCATTTATCGTCTCCTCCACCATTGGTAATCTGCTTTTAAAACTTTCCATTGTATGTTTCACTTCTGATACTGTGTTCTGTAATGATTGGATCTCCGACCAGAATTCCTCCCTGAGTTCTTGAATATTTTTCTGTACCTCCAAGTGCATGTTAATGAATTTTATTTTGAAATCCTTTTCAGGCAGCTTCATGAGGTTTATTTCATTTGAATCTTTCTCAGGGGTGTATTCATATTCATAATTTTACTTTGAGCCAGGTTCCTTTGGCATTTCATATTTGTATATGGGGCCCTCTAGTGCCCCGAAGCTCTACTCCCTGGAGCTGCTCAGTCCCAGGGGAGTGGTATGGGTGCCAGGGGGGAGGAAAGAGCTGTTTCCTGCTTCCAGGCTGCTGTGCCTGTGTCCACTGCCAGAACCAGTGGGCTGAGCACACAGGTATAAACCTTGTAGTTGCTGTAGACAGGGCTTCCCTCTGGCTGGCCTAATGCCAGGGTAGGGTTTTCTGGTTTGCAAGCCAGGGGGGGCTGACTGGGAGAAAGGCACAGTAGGCTGCCTATCACGGATGGGGTCCTTGGAGCTGTGTAGCCAGCCAGGGAGCTGGAGGTCCTGAACATCATGAAAGTTCCCAACCTGCTGGGCAGAGTTCACCTGGACAATTTTGTCTACCTGTCCTTACTCCTGAGCAGCAAGCTCTGTGCAATCCTTGCCCCTTTAGCAGCCCTCTTGCTGTTAGGAAGTCTCTCAGACTGCCCACCTTCCTTTTGTCGTTGAGCAGCCAGATATGGATCCCTGCTTTCCACAACAGCTGGAATCTGTGTCTTTAGGAATTCTGCCTGTCTTAGCTTTCCAACCCCCTTTTCATGAGAGTACCATGCAAGCACCATGAAATGTAGGTTTGTGCTCCCAGAGCAGATCTCCGGAGTTAGGTATTCAGCAGTCCCAGGTCCCCAATCCCTCCCTGCTCTGTACATCTTCCTACCCCCAGAGAGCTGGGGTGGGGGAAGGGCTTGGGTCCTGCCGGGTCACGACTTTGGTATGTTACCCTGTTCCGTGAGGTTTATTCTTTTCTCCAGGTGTTTGCATTTTGGCACAGTCCTGTTTTCTGTTGCCTTTTCAGGATCAGTTGTATTAATTATAGTTTCATATTATATGCAGCTTTAGGAGGAAGACTCTGTCTCACCTCTCACGCCACCATCTTTTCAGCTGGTGGTCCAGATGTTTCTTGATTCTGTCCAGCCTCACCAGGGGAACCGTTCAAGTAAAGAAAGGTATTAATCAGCCTTCTGCTCTGCCACATCCTGCCTCCCCTCCTGCAAAAAGCCTGAGGCTCTGCTTCCTCCAGGAGAGGTCAATGGCCTCCAGGGCTGCCCCTCCCTCCCTGCAGGCTGAAGCCAGAGATCTGCTGCAGTCAGTTTGCTTTATGGAGCAGGTCAGAGGCTCTTCGCAGCAGGAGCCGAAGTCTACATCCAGGTAAGGTGTCCGGGTGGGCCAAGGGACATAGGCTACTTCCTTCCGATGTCCTTATCTTTAGGCTTTATGCCTGCGTTTTATGGGGGGCTCCTGGGTTCCTGGATCCTGTACCAATGGAAAAGGACCTTATCAGGGTGGCTACTCCCAGAAACTGCTTCTCTCGGGGCCCTAACCTGTGGAGGGCCAGGCCCACAGACCACTGGGTGCTTCAACAGGGCTTCCCAGGCTGAGTTCCTTGGGAGGCAGGAGGCCCAGGAAGATATTTTTACCTGTCTTTTCCGTGGTTTGCGACAAGTTCTGCCAGAAACAGCTCCTCGCTGTGCTCTGCTGCCTGTCTGCAAACCTCGGCTGCGCCTGATTGCCAGCCAGGTCACAGGTTTCTGGTGGTTATGAGCCTGTCCTTTTCCTGTTCGGCCGGAAAATACATGTGAGTGGGATGGAAAGAGAATGAGGCCAGGAGAAGGCCCACTAAAGAAGACCCAGAGTTAATCAGTTAAAGCTCAAAAAGCCAGGAGCACCTTGGCCTGGAATGTGTGAATATTCCCCAGGGGAAGGAGGACACCTCAGCAGAGCCCAGGGCTTTATTGTGTTAATCATGCAGGCCCAGCTTATTTTTTAACTTTCCCTATGTGCTGTTTTTTTTCTCCTTTGGCCCTAATCAAGCAGTTTGTAATGTGGGCAATTAATAATGGCAAGCAGGCCCAGCATAAACAACATAGCGACAGGCAGGAAGGACTCCATCTTAAAAATAAGATTGCGTTTTAACACCCAGGAAGATAAGAAGTAAGATTCTTCACTTACTCTTTAACAAACAGGCAATAACTCGGCCCACGTTGGGGGCCGGGCAGGCAGTCCTGTTGGATCTGCTCCCAGACCAAGGAGCACCTGGCTCCCAGGGAGAACCCGGAGCAGGAAGCTCCTTCTGTTCAGTTAGTTCTAAGGATCCAAAGCCCACCTAACAGGTCTGCACCCCCAGCCCTTAGTCACATTCCTGAAGAATACTTACAAGGGGGAACCCCAACCTTTCGGGGTGCTCCTCTCCCTGAGGTCACCCGTACTTTCTAAGTGTGTAATCTTTTCACTTTAAACTCTCTCTTTTCAACCTTTCAGGGTGCTGCCCTTTCTCTGAGGACACCTGCGCTTTTTCTCTAAGTAACTTTAAATAAAACTTTTCCTCTGCTTCAGTACTGTGTCTCTGCCTTTCAATTCTTTGTTGCGGTGGGACAAACACCAAGGAAAATACACAACGCTCCCCCAACCACCCCACCCATCTTCAACGAATATGCAGGTCACCCTGACTACAGAGACATGCAGCTTACCAAAGGTTCCAGCTCCAGCAGAGCCCAGGGCAGGTGCTGAGGGTGCCCAAGAGGAGAGGCCGCTGCCCGATGCACCCACCCGAGGGGCAGGGGTGTTCTGAGCAAAGGTGGGTGTGGATGTGCCTGGAATGGAGAGACCACAAAGAACTGTGACAACTGGGCCCACAAGCAGAAGGTGTCAAAGCAGGTGGTAAAGAACTGGGGGGAGTTCTGCTTGCAAGTGCATCCCACAGGATCCCTTACCCGCACCAGGGTCCGGCTCACCCCTCGGGAAGGAAGCCCACGGGTAACTGGGTCCTCACCCTGGGGCTCCAGGGGAGCCTTCCCCTCCCCCGGGCTGCAGCAGAGCAGAAGCCCCTGAGCTGCCTTGCGGCCCCCTGAGGAGTTGAACTTTTCCCTCCCTTGGCCCCCAAAGCACAGCTGAGGGGGACACAGAGTGGACCTCCCTTCTCTCTGGACTAATGTTATGTCCCCTCCCCGTTTGCCTGCCCCTCTCCTCTACGTCTCCAAAGCCTCAGCCCACAGTCAGCCCCCATCCTCCCGCGGACCCACTCGCACTGGGTCTCCTGCCCACGCTTGCCCTCACAGAGCCCGCGGCCCAGCACTGGGCTGCCCTCCCCACCCGCTCTCCAGGAAGACCCTCTCACACGGATCTGTATCTGTCTCGGCCTGAGGTGGGGAGGGTGC